>JAJOZX010010567.1:30000-139774 GCA_023014485.1 Bathynomus jamesi
TATATATATGAGCTCTATGAAAGTCCAAACCTTTTGTTTGAATTATCGAGAGTATACGAACGTACATACGAACAAACTTTGCAGTCTGGATAAATATTCCTTAATGGAAACTTTTTTTCGGTTAACCGAAAATTAATATGGGAAATAATTTTCTTTTAATTGTTGGTAATTTTCTTAAGTTCTCTCTTCATGAAATTATGTAGAAGGTGAATGAATGAATAAATAAGGTATTATTCAACTTTTTTAATTTTTTTTATAAATTTCCCTAAGTCATTTTTTACTTTTGGCATCCTTGATATATATATATATATATATATATATATATATATATATATATATATATATATATATATATATATATATATATATATATATATATATGAGATACACACACCGTGCATGGAACAAAGAACTCTTCTAGGATAATTAAATCCACTATAGTCCGAATAAGTAATGGTAAATAACAAATACTATAGTTTTTCTTTTTCATGATGCTAGCCCGACGTGGGCAACGGGTCCCTCGCAAAGAGGTCCCAAAAATATAGCTTCCCTCACCAGCTATCTGCAAAGCAATAGGATCCAGCTTTGGGACAGGATCTAGGGTTTAAAGCAGCCTAGCCCAGCTACATTTAGAACCTCAATATAAGCAAAAGACTCGCTGCCTTCACTTCAGATTGAATACATCAAATTTAAAAGGGTTTAAGTTTTGGTTTTTGACTAAAAATATAATAGTTACCCCTTTTTTTTGATGTATTCAATCCTTTGGATTTTGGAACATAGAATACGAAACATACTGGAACCTGGGTTACTGGAGTATCAATGTGGCTTTCGTGCAGGCCGGAGTACTATAGATCAAATTTCAGCCATAAGACAATATCTTGAGAAGAGCCGAGAATTCAATTTGGACCGCTTCATATGTTTTTTTGATCTGGAGAAGCATTTGATAATGTGCCCAGGGAGAAGCTGTGGGTAGTTTTGAGTGAGAGAGTGCCACCCAAGCTTCTGAGAGCAGTAATGAGCACTATAGGGTCTCCCAGAGCACGGTGGTGGGATCGGAGGAGTGGTTTGATATAAGTACAGGAGTTAAACAAGGGAGTGTTCTGTCACCCATTTTATTTATTGCCTACATCAACAGGGTTATGGAACACATAACTGAGGAAATTGAAGAGGAAATAGAATTTTTTGGATATGCTGATGATGTGGCTGTTGGGACTAACACAGCACAATCCCTGGAGAGAATTATGCAGAGGTGAGATGAGAGATTGAGGGAGTATGGACTGAAACTGAATTATGATAAAACTGAATATATGGTGGTAACGAAGATGGAATCTTTGTTGGGGGAAGCGAAATGAAAAAGACAGACACATTTAAATACCTTGGTAGTGTGATAGAAAATGATGCGGGTATGGATGCAGAGGTGAATGAAAGAATTGCTAAATATAGCAGAAATGTTTCCTTCCTATACCCACTATTGAAAGACCAAAACATCCCTAACAAGGTAAAGACGCATATATACTCAACAATATTGAAGCCAATCTTACTATACGGCAGCGAGACTTGGGCCCTAACCACAAGGACGAGGGGAAAACTGCAAGCAGCTGAAATGAGGGTCCTGAGATTGATAGAAGGAGTAAGTAGATTGGATAAAATAAGGAACACTGAAATAAGAAGGCGATTGGGTGTAACTTCGGTTAATGAGAATACTGAGAGGAACCAACTGAGATGGTACGGGCATATCCAACGAATGCCGATGGAAAGGACAGCAAGAAGAATGCTGGAATGGGCCCCTCAAAACAGAAGACCAGTTGGAAGACCCAAGTTCCGATGGATGGATAACATCGAGAGTGCTGTCGAGAAGTGTGGAATCAGTCTCCAACGGGCGAACTTGATGTGTGGAGCTCGTGAAGCATGGAGGAGTCTCGTCCGAGGGCTCCCAACTGACAGACCGCTTTAGGTCTACCAGGCGCCTGGTAAGAAAGAAATGGTAAGGTAAGAAATATATATATATATATATATATACACACGACGGTAGCTCAATGGTTATGGTTTTTCAGATTCTGAGCGGCGATGTTCTGGTTCGCTCCCGCCCACTGGTTCTTGTGTTCAGTTAAATTGGCTGCTTACTCTGTTAATGCTGGAACTAAAGGTGACCTTTGGGGCACATTCATCCCCACGTCGTGGGGAAATGGGTTTCCTGGATGTTATATTGTTATATACTGTATAATATATATGTCTGAATATGAAAAAATCGCCTCCACCAGGGTTCGAATCGACAATCTCTTGAATAGAGGGAGAGGGCGCTGGTCACTACATTATGAGGCAGTGTAGTGGCTAGCGCTTCTTCTTCTATTCAAGAGATTGTGGGTTCGAACCCCAGTGGGGCGATGTTTTCATCATGAAAAATCGTACGGATTTATGCATGATACTCCATGTGTCGTTTGTATATATATATATACATTGTAACATTATAACATTAAATTAGGCATTCCCGGGGAGTCGAACGTTGGTCTTGCATATATATATATATATGTGCAAGACCAAAGTTCGACTCCCCGGGAATGCCTAATTTAATGTTATAATGTTGTAATGTTTCAATGTTTCAGACCAACAGAGACCCTAGGATCCACTCATGGCTGGTCTACCTAACTGTGTTTGTAATTGTGTATTGTGCATGTCCTCCGTGGTGGCGGAGGGGACCTACAATTTTACGTTGGTTCCGAACCACAAAGCCTTAATTTTACTACCTTAAACTATACCCAATCTATCAACATATGAGTCTAAGCGATTTTTAAACATGTTTATAGACGTGCTACTAATTACTTCTACCAGCAAACTATTCCAGCTATTTACTATTCTATGCGTAAAAAAGTTTTTGGCAACTGCTGTCTCGAACCTTCTACTTGTCAACTTACACCCGTTATTTCTAGTCCTATTATATTGAGATATTTCGAAAAGCTATCTCTATCAACGTTATCGAACCCATTCATAATTTTGAAAACCTGGATTAGATCACCCCTTAGCCTTCTAGTCCCGAGTGTAGTCAATTTTAACTCCTTAAGCCTATCCTCGTACGACTTTGACCTAAGCGACGGAATCATCTTAGTTGCTCGTCTTTGAACTCTTTCGAGTTTGTCTATATCTTTTCGCATAAGCGGATCCCAAAATTGGATCGCGTACTCCACATGGGGTCTAACTAATGATTTATAAAGAGGAACTATAATATCGTGCGATTTGTACTCAAAATTCCGAGCTATAAAACCTAACACTTTGTTCGCTTTATTGACCGCTGCTGTACTTTGTTTCGCTACTTTTAAATCACCAGTGACTATAACTCCTAAATCTTTTTCCTGCTCTACGCTTGTTAACTCCTTCCCTCACATACTATACACAAAATTACCGTTACGCGAACCTATATGTAAAATTTCGCACTTATCGACGTTAAATCTCATTTGCCATGTGACTGACCAATCAACGATTTTATTCAGATCTTCCTGGATTTTACCTCTATCTTCGTCATTAATCGCCCTACCACCCAGCTTCGTGTCATCCGCAAACTTTGAAACTGTACTGACTAGGACTAGGCCGACATCTAAATCGTTAATATATACTATTAGAACATTATAACATCATAACATATATATATATATTATATATATATATATATCGTAAAGAACGACACTTGTATGAAGAACATTCGGCGCAAGATGAGGAGGGAGAACGAACAAATGAAAAAATGAGGTAACAACCCGGGAATCGAACCCGGGATCTTCCGATTGCCGGTCAGATATGATAACCACTGCGCGTATGTAGGAGAATTACGACTTCTGATCGAGTGAGGCCCATGGTGTAGTGGTTATCATATCTGACCGGCAATCGGAAGATCCCGGGTTCGAACCTCATTTTTTAATTTGTTCGTTCTCCCTCCTCATCTTGTGCGGAATGTTCTTCTATACAAGCGTCGTTCTTTACGTTAATTATACTGTGTGTTGTTTGCAGTTGAAATGTATATATGTGTGCGGCATGCGGGAGGTGCCCCCTCGGGGCATTGGTTTCTGCGCGTATGTAGGAGAATTACGACTTCTGATCGAGTGAGGCCCATGGTGTAGTGGTTATCATATCTGACCGGCAATCGGAAGATCCCGGGTTCGATTCCCGGGTGGTTACCTCATTTTTTTCATTTGTTCGTTCTCCCTCCTCATCTTGCGCGGAATGTTCCTCTATACAAGCGTCGTTCTTTACGTTAATTATACTCTGTGTTGTTTGCAGTTGAAATATATATATATTATATATATAGTATATATATATATATAATGTATGGTATGGCGTCCGACTCGTTGTTTCACCTGCATCATGTCGAGTCCAGGTTCGATTTTCTTATTCGATTTCTGTTGTGTTTCACACGAATGTTTTTGAAGCACTGAGAACCTCGTACTTAATCGTATTTCACGCGCGTTCATGCAACAAACACTCGCAAGCAAATACGAAAGATGGCTTCATAACTTATAAATATGAACTCTATATAGGGCTCTTAAAAAATGAAACGCCATAGCACCATATAGCGTACTTGCTTTTAATTTCATTGTTATGATGGTGCCTCACTTTTGGACAACTCTGTATATATATTAATATAATGTGCTTCTGGAATTCAAATTCGTGATACGAATTTTTATCCAGACTCAAATTGGAAAAAGATTTTTTTTTTTTTTTGGCAAAGCACCGTTTTGTCCATACCCACTCAGGGTACGAGCAGCTCGCAGTATCATTACCAAGTGCATAGAGGGTGAACGTACTACCACTGGAAACAACATTGATTTACATGAATTAGGTCGAATTGGAATAAGGCCGAGTTCGGTTTGCGAGTCCCATTCGACTTTAATTCTAGCTCGACTTTATTCCAGTCTGGTTATAGTCGATATTATTCCAGTTTGAATTCTAATGAGTTCAGCCTAATTCCAGTGTGCTCACTTCGTTTAATTACAACTTGACGTTATTCCTAACCTAACTTAAACTAACATGAGTCAACCTAGCCTAACTGAACTTGATTCAATTTGACCCAACCTAATCTAATCTGATCTAACATTAGTTTAATTGGGCATTAAATGGTAGTTTGATCTAATTCCAGTAGAAGCCTGTTAAACTTCATTCCAGGACGTCTGACGACTTTCTTCTACTCGATCTATTTCAGTCAGCGTTCCTATATATACACATATATATACAGTATATACAGGTATTCATAGCTTTGCTTATAGGTAATATATTTTTTTACGCCAAATTCCGCTATTCGCAAACCCAGCTCCGTTATTCGCAATGCCAGATAAGGGAAAAAATAATTCTGAATGCTTTCGATGCTGCGTTAGAGCTTGTGTTTGAGAAGGACCCCAACGTTGAAAGAAGCTCTAGTGTCAGAAATAACGTCAAAGAAAACATCCGATGTTATGCTGAACTTTATAAGAATAAAAAAGCCAAAGCAACGCAGTCGACACTGACAAATTTTAAGCCAATCCAGAAAACACCACCACCGGAACCACAACCATCAACCAGCAACCCCAGCATTCACCCAACGTTCGCTACGTTCAAGCCGAAGCCAAAGCCAGGCGCACCACAGCCAGAATCCCTGCCTCCCTCACCACAGTGTCTTCTTGTTGAAATTGGTGAAGAGAGTGTTGAAGACAGTGGCGAGGCAGATGATCCTGCCCCTCTACATGAGTGACCCCTCGTCACGCTCCGTTTTCTTCCAGCCTCTGGGAGAAAATAAAAGTACAGTGCAGGTATGTTTATTCTTTATTGATGTTATTCATACCGTACTATGCTAATACAGGTCTGTATTTGTGTTTTATACTTGCTTTTATGTATCGTATGGGAACGTATCCAAACATCTTACCTTCTGAAAAATGGCCACCGGAACGCATCCCCCATAAAACATGTATTTATATGGGAAAAAATTATTCGTTATTCGCAATTTCATTATTCGTAATGAGTCTGAGGAACATAACTCTTGCGAAAACCGGTTAGTGTTTTTAAGGTATATAGAACGGATATGCGTAGCAAAACTTGAGTCGTGCCCAGGCCAGCCTCCATCATGCACAACCCTTTCTGTCTCCACTTCACAACCATTGTCCTCTGCCTCCAAAGGATGCGAGCCTCATTGCGGAAGAACAGAATTCGTGCGTGCCGAGATCGACCGTGCTGAAATGACTGTGTGTGTGTGTGTGTGTGTGTGTGTGTGTGTGTAATACGCGCTGCGTAGGCAACTGCGCATAAGTGAAGTCGAGTGTGTAATAATTCACAGATGAAGTGGGGTAATTTTTTTGCGAGGTAACATTTTTGTTACCTCGGAATATCAGGAAGAATTATATAAAAACCTAGAAACATTTTCAGTCAGAAAATAGATACGTTCACCCTGATTAGGTTAGGTTACGCTAGATCAGGTTAGTTAAAGTTAGGTTAGGCCAGATTAGCTAGCATCTCACGATGCAATGACTAAACAGAAAAACATCCTTAGAACACTCAACTGTGTCCGAAACATTAATCACACCAACCTCGGTTCGATGGCACTCAGGTTACTGTAGGTTAAATTAAGTTTCGTTAATTAGATTTTATATATATGGATTTTAAAATGTCGGTACCTCGCTTATGCGGAGACGCGCACATTGTGTGTGTGTGTGTGTGTGAGAAGACGAGACACGCATATGACCACTTAAAGTTAAGAAGAAAGCGTAGAAAGAGGTGGAAATGCAGGAATGACGTACAGCGAGAAAAAAAAGGAAGAGAGAAAGGAGATTCAGACAGAAGGTGGGGGAGCTTATAAGATTACCCAACCCACTGGTCAGCTCCCGTAGCTCAGTAGGTAACACCATTTCCCTATAAGCCAAATGAAGACATTGAAGTCGACTCCCGATGATGCTGACAATAATAATAATGCGGGAGTTATAGAGCAATATGCGGCATTTGTTGGCTTAAACGTTGTGCCACTTTCTGACCCTTTTCACTGACTATTATTACTCAACCCCCAAAACAGTTCATTAACCACGCGCCACGCTTTTAATACCCACGTGAGAGTTTATTAACAGATTAAAAAAGAAAAGCGATTTACCAGGGTATATTTGACTTTGAGCAAAGGAACTGGGATTTGGTAGAAGGCATTTGAGCATTGCATATACTCTCTTCCATTTTTCGTTCATTGGTTAGGAACGGATTTTGCTTGTTTTTCACGTTTTTTTTTTTTAAAGTAAAAGGAATTTAAGGTACCTAATGATCTTCACGCCTCCCAACCCCACTCTTTATTTATTTAGTATTAACACTTAAGACACAGTTGTTAATAGGTTAAGTTTAAAGAAAGGTTGCACTGATTTACAGAAAGCACGATATATATATATATATATATATATTATATATATATAAATTATTATATATACTCTTTCATTTGAGTGTGTCCCGTATCATTTTCTTATTTCCTTGTTTTAGATAACTTCACCGATAGAGGGCGTGGCTTTTATTTCCTCTAAATCTCTTCCGAAATATTACAACAACTTCCGCTGCGTCCCATCTAATGATTATAATATTCTTAATGTTTCTGACGCTCTAAATTTAAACGTAGTTTTAAAAAATCATCTTTAAAAATCTGACAACGGGAACCTATTTTAATGTTTTTATAAAATGTTGTTCGTCTTAGTTCGTTGTTATTTATTTATTTATTTATTTTTGCTATAGATCGCTTTTGGCTTTCGGTTGTGTGGTGTGTTGAATGGGGTGTTTGGTGGTTGTTGTTGTTGTTGTTGTTACGTTATAGGTATACTTGTATGCACTAAAAAACGTTTTAATTTAAACCAACTATTTGTTTTAAATTTAGGCTAAGATTGTATTGTGTTGAAAATTAAGAGTGCCAATTTTGTGAGGATTGAACTAAATAAATGATGTTACTGGAAAATATACATTTGGTTTATACAAGATTAAATTTACTTTGAATTGAACTTAAGTTCATGTGGAAAATCTCAAAATGATTAATTCCGAGTAAAATAATAATACGTTTGTTTAATCTAAACCAAATTTATTTTTAAGTAATGTAACGGAGCATCGTGAATGCTTGGTAGGTAGGGTTAATGAGAGGTGGGGTCAGTCTTAATTATGAGTTCGGTAAACCAACCAAAACGTGACGTCATGCGATTGGAAGAACGGAAGGGCACCATTTATAGTCGGCTTATTTGGATTTCAAAATTTGGATTGCGCGTTTGATTGTGTAGTGAAATTATTTCTTTTGGTGATTTGATGGGTTAATTTTTCATATTTTGCCGTTGGATAAGTGTCTTTTGGGAATAAAGTCTAGAATTTCTAACGTTATCGAACGCTAAAAGTTTAGCGACGTTCAAAGAAGTTAAAGTTTAAAAGAATTTTGAGAAACTTAACGATGTTAGAAACATTTGAAGTTGAACAACATAAAATTATGAAAAAAGGTTAAGGGCGAATACGGGTTAAAGTTTTAAGAACGTTAAAACGTTAAAAACTTTGACAACGTTAAGAACTTATTGTCAGAAGTTTTGGTGACTTAAGTTACTCGAGTTGAATCTCGAAACTTTGAAGGCTTCCTCTGAGGCAAGAGCCGTTATTTTTATTCGAAGAATGGTGATTAAATAATGAAATACAAATGTGTATTTAATGAAGTAAATTTTATATTGGAAGCAATCAGTCTAGGGCGTTATTTACAACAATCGATCAGCCTAGCAAGTGATCTACCCGACTACCATCGTACCCTATTCGAGTAACATTGTTGAGTTACCCGCCCTTGCAATTTTGGACAGTTTAAAGCGCCTGGCTAAACGTGGAACCCTTACTGAAGACAATTTACCATCGTCGAGACTTTCTCCCGCTTGGTTGATTACAAAAGCTGAGGTAGGCTCTCTAACATCATGTGAATTTTGGCCTGAATTTCATTGTGTTAGTTTCAGGGGTGTAGATATAAGTAGGTAAGGTAGGCTGCGAGCTTCCAATTACTGAAAGAACAGACTGGAATTGTGTGCATTTTCTGAAATTTTATATTAAAATTTATCCAGTGTATTCCAGACACGGGGCCGAGGTTTTCAGAAAGCCACGAGGCCGAGACCAACCTTTTCGAAAAGGCCTCGAGGTCGAGGCCGAGGCCTTTTGAAGGAGACCTCATGAGGCCTTAAGTCCTTAGCACCGTTATTATGTGATATATTGCGTTGTACACATGTTGAGGGGGAAAACCTACCGTATTTTATGTATTTGAAATTGATATTACCTTCGGGCATCTTTCCTCAAACAATTAGAGTTAAATACGTAAATAGCATAAATTGAAAAGCACACGACAAACGAATCGGGATTGCCAAAGGCCTCACAAGGCCTTTCCACTTTCAATCGGCTTCGAGGCCGAGGCCGAAGCCTGCAAAACATCCTCGAGGCTAGGTCGAGCCCATGTCTGGTGTATTTATTATACAGGGTGTACATAAAGTCAGGATCTATTTTTGTGAAGCACTTGGAAATTATATGGAATTCAATCATAAAATGATAAAGTGGTAACATTTATTAAATAATTAAGAGTAGGATTCGACGTGACGCCCATCAGTATCCCTGCACAGCTCAAATCGTTCCGCAGCATTTCTAAACACATTCTGGAGCATTTGCGGGGTTATGTTATCTGCAGCAGTTCGTATACGTGTACGTAAGTTTTCAAGACTCGTAATCTTCGTCTGATAGACGTGCGATTTGATAAAGCCCCATGCAAAGAAATCTAAAGGGGTTAAATCTGGTGATCTCGCTGGCCAAGGTCTGTTGCTTTCGCGTCCGATCCAGCGATTTGGAAAACGTCCATGTAGATAATCCTGAACAATTTTGGCATAGTGACAAGGAGCACCATCATGTTGATAGACGACGGGGATAGGATTGTTAGTACCGTCGTCTATCAACATGATGGTGCTCCTTGTCACTATGCCAAAATTTTTCAGGATTATCTAAATGGACGTTTTCCAAATCGCTGGATCGGACGCGGAAGCAACAGACCTTGGCCAGCGAGATCACCAGATTTAACCCCTTTAGATTTCTTTGCATGGGGCTTTATCAAATCGCACGTCTATCAGACGAAGATTACGAGTCTTGAAAACTTACGTATACGAACTGCTGCAGATAACATAACCCCGCAAATGCTCCAGAATGTGTTTAGAAATGCTGCGGAACGATTTGAGCTGTGCAGGGATACTGATGGGCGTCACGTCGAATCCTACTCTTAATTATTTAATAAATGTTACCACTTTATCATTTTATGATTGAATTCCATATAATTTCCAAGTGCTTCACAAAAATAGATCCTGACTTTATGTACACCCTGTATTTGTTAATTATAAGATGTTATTTTGGTTAAATTAAGTATTAAATCAGATAGTTTATTACTCCTATCTTCAGTGGTGACCCTAACGAACTCTCCATTGTGCCCAGCATACCGCCAAGGATTAGAAACCTTTCGGTTAAGCCTTGGATTACTCGGTTCGTAAAAATCAAACCTTCCGTTAAAGTAACCTCACTTATTTAATTCAGTTTTAACAGAACTTCGCCACAATTTTGGACACGGTAGGTTCTTAGTCTAAAATCGAAGTAAATTCTTTGTTTAAATTAAATAAAGGTTATTTTTAAATGAATGAAAGACACTTTTTCATTCATTCTTAAAGTAGATTTACTGCAATGGTAAAGCAACGAATTTGCTTGTAATTCAATGTGTGAGAGTTGATTCCACCCAGCGATATGAATTAGTGTTATCCTGATTCTTTGTCTCTAACCCAGGAACAAACGGGTGGATCAGCGGATCCAACACCCTGGGTAAAAGTGTGACAGATACTGGCTTTCACAAAAGATGAAAGTTTGTTTTATAATGAAGAACACAGATGCGTGTCACCGCTTGGAGTTAGCGCTAAGAGTTAGCCCTTGGTCGACTCTGCCTCATTTTTAACCCTTGTACTCTTTGTGGTTTGAGTTTTAAGTCCTTGTTCGTTTGAGAGTTGTACAAAAGTGATTTTTTGTTTTAAGTTTAAACCTTCTTTTGTTTAATTCCAATGATTCTTGTGTCGCACTAATTTCATGTACACACACACACACACACACACACACAGTATATATATATATATATATATATATACACACAGGGTGTCCCATAAGTCCGGCATCATAGGAAAAATAATAAAAAAAGGCAAAACAAAAGCTTTTATTTACAGAACGTGCTCAATATATCCACCATTGTTTTCGATACACAAATTCAAACGTGATACCCAGTCAGCAAGCACAAGGTGAATGATGTCAGGAGTAATGGTGTTACATGCCCCAATAATGCGCTGCCACAAATGTTCAACACTCCTAATTTTCTCTGCGTATACCAGCAATTTCAAGTGGCCCCAGAGATAAAAATCTAATGGCGTGAGATCCGGGCTTCTAGCTGGCCATTCCACAGGCCCTCGACGTCCTATCCAATGACCAGGGAATTGTTGGTACAGGTATTCCCTTACTTGGGTGTTGTAATGTGCAGGAGCGCCGTCTTGCTGAACCATGTTGGGAAATTTCCTTCTTCGTTCAAGACACTGGGAAATGCTTCTTCCTTGAGCATACGTAGGTAGGTGCCTCCAGTGACATGTTCATCGAAAAAGAGGGGGCCTATGATGCGATCTTTCCAAATGCCACACCATATCATCACCCGAGATGCACCTTGTTCCTTTGAAGAGGTATACCAGTGAGGGTTGTTTTAAGACCAGTAGCGGGTGTTCTGTCGATTTACCTCACCATTTCAATAAAAAACAGCCTCGTCACTGAACAGAATGGTCGACGGGAAATTGGCATCCTGAGCATATTGTTCCGTAGCCCATTCACAAAATTCCATCCGCCGGTCGGGATCATCATCGCTTAATTTCTGTAGGATCTGAAGTTTATATGGATGCCATTTGTGAGCCTGAAGAATGCGATGGATGCTACTTTTCGACACTCCTGTCTCGGCGGACAATCGCCGAAGAGACTTATTGGGACTTCTGTTAAAATGAGCCAGGATAGCAGTCGCTGTATCATCGTCAGTGGACCTCCTTGAAGGTCCACTGCATGGTTTATCGTCTATGGATCCTGTTTCCTTAAACTTTGCAACAAGTCTGCTAACACAACTCTGTGTTATTGGCTCGCGGTCTGGATGCAGTCTGTTAAATTCAGCAGCGGCCTCTCTCTGACTCTCCGATTTCCTATGAGTAGAATTATCTGGATTCGTTCTTCCTTGCTCACATACATTATGGCCTGTAGAAAGAGAAAAATATGAATTATGGTTTGTAGAAATAGAAAAATATGAATTTTTCCTATGATGCCGAACTTATGGGACACCCTGTGTATATATATATATTATATATATATATATATATATATATATATATATATATATATATATTAGGGTGTGACAGTTGCCCCAACTTTGTCCTACAATGCTGTTCAAAAGTTTGGTGTTGCATATTGACATAAAAAATACCCACGTGCAATTGTTTGAAGATTCATGCATATTCGAGTGAGCACCAGCAATTTGAAAAATAGCGATTTTGCTTATACGGCATACGCGCCTATATATGAGATTACACAACCATCATAAGGGATATTAACACAAATCATTTGCCTGTCTTAATTAAAAGCTGTTATCACTAACACAAAAAAGTTAATCATTCTTATTCTCTCATGGTACATTAAGGGGTTTTATCATATATTCACAAGGTATTATTTCTCTAGAGCAAGAAACTATGATTTCTGTTCGGAAACAGATGATCGTTTGCGCTGATTAGGAACGCGGAGTCTGTCATTTTCAACTACTTGAAGGACTTCTTGAAAGCGCTCCTCATCCCTGGCAACATTAAGAAAGTCATGGCAAAGTTTTACACCACGCTCTGCAGCCTCATTGACGACCTGAAGCTTGTCCACAACCCGTTTCATGTTCAGGTAGTCGTCATGATCCGCCCATTCACTGGCTGGACTGTGGAGAAACTGATAGGGCATGCCTAAAATGGTGAAGAACCGGCTTGAGTCAGGCCCAATTAGGTCCACCAGGGCAGTGCCACTTTCTGGGACAGGGGGAAGATATGGCTTTCCATAGCCCCCATGATTGAGCCCCACTCTCTTAGTAACTTCAGTGCCTTCATGGCAAAGAAGGGCCTTCCTCATCTCCTCTTTTGTCCTTTCTTGTACTTGGGACGAGAACAAAGCCAGTGGGGCCAACTCCTCAGTTAGGTACCAAGTGTGTCTACCGAGTGCCACACGTGCTTTGTCAACTATTGTGGCGTCATATGGGGCAAATTCAGCCAAGGTTTCGACCAAATTCAAGTCATTCAGTGGCGCACTTGCTGGAACGGGGCAAACAATCCACCATGGGACATAAACAGCGACTGTGAACACTAGGGTGTGACAGTTGCCCCAACTTTGTCCTACAATGCTGTTCAAAATTTTGGTGTTGCATATTGACATAAAAAATACCCACGTGCAATTTTTTGAAGATTCATGCATATTCGAGTGAGCACCAGCAATTTGAAAAATAGCGATTTTGCTTATACGGCATACGCGCCTATATATTAGATTACACAGCCATCATAAGGGATATTAACACAAATCATTTGCCTGTCTTAATTAAAAGCTGTTATCACTAACACAAAAAAGTTAATCATTCTTATTCTCTCATGGTACATTAAGGGGTTTTATCATATATTCACAAGGTATTATTTCTCTAGAGCAAGAAACCATGATTTCTGTTCGGAAACAGATGATCGTTTGCGCTGATTAGGAACGCGGAGTCTGTCATTTTCAACTACTTGAAGGACTTCTTGAAAGCGCTCCTCATCCCTAGCAACATTAAGAAAGTCATGGCAAAGTTTTACACCACGCTCTGCAGCCTCATTGACGACCTGAAGCTTGTCCACAACCCGTTTCATGTTCAGGTAGTCATCATGATCCACCAATTCACTGGCTGGAATGTGGAGAAACTGATAGGGCATGCCTAAAATGGTGAAGAACCGGCTTGAGTCAGGCCCAATTAGGTCCACCAGGGCAGTGACACTTTCTGGGACAGGGGGAAGATATGGCTTTCCATAGCCCCCATGATTGAGCCCCACTCTCTTAGTAACTTCAGTGCCTTCATGGCAAAGAAGGGCCTTCCTCATCTCCTCTTTTGTCCTTTCTTGTACTTGAGACGAGAACAAAGCCAGTGGGGCCAACTCCTCAGTTAGGTACCAAGTGTGTGTACCAAGTGCCACACGTGCTTTGTCAACTATTGTGGCGTCATATGGGGCAAATTCAGCCAAGGTTTCGACCAAATTCAAGTCATTCAGTGGCGCACTTGCTGGAACGGGGGCAAACAATCCACCATGGGACATAAACAGCGACTGTGAACACAGCAAACTGTTATAACTTGCTGATTTGACTTTGTCACAACCTCGGCTTTGGGAAACTGCTCTTTGATCTGGCCTGACAAAAGAACAATCTTGAGGGTATAGAGCAGTTTAGCCATCCACCTTGCTTTGTGAAGTGCGCCGGGGTAGACCATTGTGAAGTTCACTGGCTCGGATCCTTTAGTTACAAGCAGCAGACAAAGCTCTACCAGCTCCTTGTAGTCGCCACGTGTAAATGGTTGGGCTAGAGATTCACGGAAGAAGTCAGCCATCTCCTGCTGGCGATCCTCAAACACTCCAGACATTGCGGGGTAGTAGTATTTCTTTTTTTCATTGTACGCCAGTTGAGAGAAATGGTTCTTAAACCTAGAAATCAAAGCTGGGCACTTGCGGTTTTTTTGCGGTACTACCGCACTACCAAACCGGTACCGCATAACGCAGTACCGCAAAGGATCGCTGAAAGTACAGGCTGTACTTTCAGCGATCCTTTGCGGTACTGCGTTATGCGGTACCGGTTTGGTAGTGCGGTAGTACCGCAGTACCGCAGTACCGCAAAATAACCGCAAGTGCCCAGCTTTCCTAGAAATGCAATTATTGGGATTATTGTATTTCGTACTAATCTATAATATTGTTTTAGGGGTATTAAGATTGATATGATCGATCATTTGCTTGGTGTTAGTATATCTTATAAGTCTAATAAAAGAAATTCCACTAAATTTGTTCATTAGATAATAATATTCCTTGTTATTTTGTAAAGCTTATGACTCACCTCTGGAAAACCATTATGTTTGGACTTGAAGAGCCCTCCACTTTCAAGCAATCCCAGCAAACACCTAGGATGACTTCGCCCACATGCCTGCGACAGGCGCACCAGAATACGGCACGCTCTAATTCCTTTTGGAGGGAGACGCAAGCAGCTGTTTTTAGTCCTGAAAAAAAAATGTAATTGTAGTTTAAGGCCACCATTTCAGGCACGTGCTTTTTGCAGATTTCTGTTAAATCATTCACTGTATTTTGGTATTAATGTCGTGATAAATTCACGCTGATGTTTGAAATAGGTTTACCTGTATTGGATGAAGTTGTGTCAAAAACCATACCAACGACATTCTGTTCACACTCCCAATCGACCAGAAGTTGTTTGGTTGCTGTTGATATCAAGTCTCCTTGAACCAGGCCAGCTTTTTGAGTCAAATGCGGAAGAGGTGGGACTCCAAGAAGCTTTGTGCCATTGACACCAGACACAAGAATGGGCAGGCAGTCATCAGTGCCTTTGGAATCCAGCGTGTCCATAAGTTTACCATCCCAGTGCACCAGTACTTTGTCTGATGGTTGCCATTCATCCATGATTTTTAAACTTATTTCTGACACGATCGAAGCTCGGTATCGGTGGGCCGTCCTTGCATTTAGACTCAGCTTTGATGTATCTCCACCACATGCAGATACAAGGGAGTACACAATTGCACTCAGCTGGGTCAGCGAGATGTTGTTTCGAACACTGCATGAAACAAGTTCTGCCGACTTCAGAATATCATGGGGCACAAAAATTGAAACTCCCTCTTTCACTGTTCTCCGATGTTTTCTCTTTAGTTCAGCAGTGCTGGCCTCATCAATGTCATCGTCCTCATCAGAGCTAATAGGTGAATCAATATCAGCCTCTACATTCTCAGCATGATCACATTGCTCTCTCTCTTGTCGCTTCTCTTCTCACATCTGCCTTTTCTGTCGCTTCTGAACCTTTTCTGTGAGTACTTTGTTTACCCCCAGAGTAGGTAGCTACTCTGTCACTTAGCATGCTTTTCATAAAGAGTATGTCAGTATTGATGGCATCTTGTTCGGCCTGAGTTTTCCCCTTTTTCGCAGCCGCCATGTCTTTCAACACTGTGTTCTTATAAAATTTCATCGTCTGGCTCAATTCTGATTTAAACTTTATAATTCCAGGATCATCAGCCCGTCTTCTATCCTCATTCTTTTTCATAAGCATCATGTAGTCTTTGTCATAGTAAGTTTTAATCACTCGGCCAATATTGTTCCTGCCTGTAATGGTCGGGACATTCGCCTTCTGGTAATGCAAAAGCACATTGTCAATGGTGGCAGATAAAGCCTGGTCCCAATGCATATCCCGAAGGCTTGCTAACAGACATAGTAAGACCTGCCTATTATTAGTTGGCAGTTTGCAGCCCTTTATTTCGTTTTCTTCTTCTCGGGGTACGGTGCCCAATAACATTCTGACATACTCATCATCTTGCCGTGTATCCATGATTAAATTCTCTATTCACAACATCAAATCACTGTCAAGGGAAAAGAAAAGAGCATCATTAAAATTAAATGAAATAAAATAATACATGGAAAATTTGTGGGTCAGCGTTCCAGACCCGGAAATGAAAATCTGATAAAATGTGCTATTTTCACACTTATTTATGAAGTTCATAAGCTGAAATAGCAATACTTGCTGGTACGACGGTGCTAGCTCAAACATGCACCGATCTCCAAGAAAATTTACAGGGGTGTTTCCTAGATAAATACACAACACTAAAACTTTGAACAGCATTGTAGGACCATTTTTTGATTTTTGGAGGGCAACGGTCACACCCTAGTGAACACAGCAAACCGTTCTAACTTGCTGATTTGACTTTGTCACAACCTCGGCTTTGGGAAACTGCTCTTTGATCTGGCCTGACAAAAGAACAATCTTGAGGGTATAGAGCAGTTTTAGCCATCCACCTTGCTTTGTGAAGTGCGCCGGGGTAGACCATTGTGAAGTTCACTGGCTCGGATCCTTTAGTTACAAGCAGCAGACAAAGCTCTACCAGCTCCTTGTAGTCGCCACGTGTAAATGGCTGGGCTAGAGATTCACGGAAGAAGTCAGCCATCTCCTGCTGGCGCTCTCTCAAACACTCCAGGCATTGCGGGGTAGTAGTATTTCTTTTTTTCATTGTACGCCAGTTGAGAGAAATGGTTCTTGAACCTAGAAATGCAATTATTGGGATTATTGTATTTCGTACTTATCTATAATATTGTTTTAGGGGTATTAAGATTGATATGATCGATCATTTGCTTGTGTTAGTATATCTTATAAGTCTAATAAAAGAAATTCCACTAAATTTGTTCATTAGATAATAATAATCCTTGTTATTTTGTAAAGCTTATGACTCACCTCTGGAAAACCATCATGTTTGGACTTGAAGAGCCCTCCACTTTCAAGCAATCCCAGCAAACACCTAGGATGACTTCGCCCACATGCCTGCGACAGGCGCACCAGAATACGGCACGCTCTAATTCCTTTTGGAGGGAGACGCAAGCAGCTGTTTTTTGTCCTGAAAAAAAAATGTAATTGTAGTTTAAGGCCACCATTTCAGGCACGTGCTTTTTGCATATTTCTGTTAAATCATTCACTGTATTTTGGTATTAATGTCGTGATAAATTCACGCTGATGTTTGAAATAGGTTTACCTGTATTGGATGAAGTTGTGTCGAAAACCATACCAACGACATTCTGTTCACACTCCCAATCGACCAGAAGTTGTTTGGTTGCTGTTGATATCAAGTCTCCTTGAACCAGGCCAGCTTTTTGAGTCAAATGCGGAAGAGGTGGGACTCCAAGAAGCTTTGTGCCATTGACACCAGACACAAGAATGGGCAGGCGGTCATCAGTGCCTTTGGAATCCAGCGTGTCCATAAGTTTACCATCCCAGTGCACCAGTACTTTGTCTGATGGTTGCCATTCATCCAGGATTCTTAAACTTATTTCTGACACGATGGAAGCTCGGTATCGGTGGGCCGTCCTTGCATTTAGACTCAGCTTTGATGTATCTCCACCACATGCAGATACAAGGGAGTACACAATTGCACTCAGCTGGGTCGGCGAGATGTTGTTTCGAACACTGCATGAAACAAGTTCTGCCGACTTCAGAATATCATGGGGCACAAAAATTGAAACCCTCTTTCACTGTTCTCCGATGTTTTCTCTTTGGTTCAGCAGTGCTGGCTTCATCAATGTCATCGTCTTCATCAGAGCTAATAGGTGAATCAATATCAGCCTGTACATTCTCAGCATGATCACATTGCTCTCTCTCTTGTCGCTTCTCTTCTCGCATCTGCCTTTTCTGTCGCTTCTGAACCTTTTCTGTGAGTACTTTGTTTACCCCAGAGTAGGTAGCTACTCTGTCACTTAGCATGCTTTTCATAAAGAGTATGTCAGTATCGATGGCATCTTGTTCGGCCTGAGTTTTCCCCTTTTTCGCAGCCGCCATGTCTTTCAACACTGTGTTATAAAATTTCATCGTCAGGCTCAATTCTGATTTAAACTTCATAATTCCAGGATCATCAGCCCGTCTTCTATCCTCATTCTTTTTCATAAGCATCATGTAGTCTTTGTCATAGTAAGTTTTAATCACTCGGCCAATATTGTTCCTGCCTGTAATGGTCGGGACATTCGCCTTCTGGTAATGCAAAAGCACATTGTCAATGGTGGCAGATAAAGCCTGGTTCCAATGCATATCCCGAAGGTTTGCTAACAGACATAGTAAGACCTGCCTATTAGTTGGCAGTTTGCAGCCCTTTATTTCCTTTTCTTCTTCTCGGGGTACGGTGCCCAATAACATTCTGACATACTCATCATCTTGCCGTGTATCCATGATTAAATTCTCTATTTACAACATCAAATCACTGTCAAGGGAAAAGAAAAGAGCATCATTAAAATTAAATGCAATAAAATAATACGTGGAAAATTTGTGGGTCAGCGTTCCAGACCCGGAAATGAAAATCTGATAAAATGTGCTATTTTCACACTTATTTATGAAGTTCATAAGCTGAAATAGCAATACTTGCTGGTACGACGGTGCTAGCTCAAACATGCACCGATCTCCAAGAAAATTTACAGGGGTGTTTCCTAGATAAATACACAACGCTAAAACTTTGAACAGCATTGTAGGACCATTTTTTGATTTTTGGAGGGCAACGGTCACACCCTAATATATATATATATATATATATATAATGAAAAGCGCTTGTTACTCCGATTAAATGATTTCCTCTGTACATCTAATCAGTTTGGTTTTAAAAGGTCCCACTCAACTGACCTGTGTATCTATGTACTTAAAGAAACAATATCTAAATATATTGATAATAATTCAACTATTTATAGCTGTTTCCTAGATATAAATAAGGCATATGATAGGGTGAACCACAATATTTTATTTGAAAAACTAGAAGACAGGAAGGTTCCCATGTACACATTAAACATATTGAAATTTTGGTATTCCCACCAATCTTTCACCGTTAGGTGGGGCAATGTACTATCTGAGTGTTTTGGCTCCTCTTGCGGGTTGAGACAAGGCTCCTTGCTCTCCCTTATGCTGTTTAATGTGTATATTGACGGATTAATTGCTTCACTTAATGAGGCAACAGTGGGATGTTGTATAGATAACACAAGGATAAATAACTTAGTTTATGCCGATGATATGGTGTTAATAAGTCCCTCTGTTAAAGGTCTGGATAGGCTACTAAAAGTCTGTGAAGTGTATTCGCAGAAACATGATATTCTTTTTAATGTTACAAAAACTAAGGTTATGCAATTTCATCCTAAAAGCTGTAATCAGCCAGCTGATATAAGGTTTAAAATGAATGGTGAAGTAATTGAGGAAGTACAAGAGTTTAAGTATTTGGGTCAAACTATTACCAGCTCCTTGAGTGATGCCTCGGATATAAGTAAACAATCTCGAAGCCTGTGTGCTAAAGCGAATATGACCATGAGGAACTTTCGATTTTGTACAAGTGAAGCTAAAGACACTCTCTTTCGTACTTTCTGCAGTAAATATACGGACAGCAACTCTGGGTGAATTATAAAAGAAGGTTCTGGCAGAACCCTAAATTTGCTATACAACAAGTCTTAGACTCTGACATAAATTACCCGCGAGATGCTCAGCTTCGCAAATGTTTGCTACCCGCAATGTCCCGAGCTTCCCGGAGGTAACAAGACGTGCTCAATACAGTCTAATGCAAAGAATTAAAAAATCAACCAACCCGATTATCCAAGCTATCCATGAGTCCTGCCATTTATCCTCTAAGCTATGGAATTCTTGGTACGAAAACGTCTGTCTGTAGCTCCACTTAACTTCGACATTACAGTATTATTTCTAATCAATTGTATATATTTCTATCCTTAGTATATGAACTGCCATTGTATTAATAATATTTGTCATATGGACTATAGTCTGCCAATAAACCTTTTCATTTACATATACACACACACACGATGGTAACACTGGTCTACAGCCAAAATGCTTCGGAAATGAAAGTAGTCAATCTTTACTAATTTTGGGTCACTGAATACGAAAATGATGCCTAAAATTGCCAGTTGGCTCTATTTATAAAGATATCAGGCAACCCTCCACCCTACTAACTGGACTGCATCTGTCGCGTAATATGTAGACGCCTGTGACACATCGATGCATTGACTCTACTGCGCATGCGCGTAGTTATATTTTTTTAATTTTAGTAAATTAATGTAAATATATACATATATATATACAATAAAATGTAATTTTAAATTTATCTTTTACATTATGTATTTGTAAATTATTTATTAAAAAATAGATTGGATCATTTTAACATATTGCTTCCCATAATGTTTTTGATATTAATATAAATGGAATACTAACCTAACTTAACCTTACCTAATTTAAAATTATTAAAATGCAATGTAATTACATTAATTTATTAAATAAAAAAATATAACTACGCGCATGCGCAGTAGAGTCAAGGCGTCGATGTGTCACAGGCGTCTACATATTACGCCACAGCATCAGTTCATTCGCGGAAGTCATACAGTGCACCCTTGTCAAACTCTTTTTAGTGTTTGCTTTTGAAACTGAATTTTTTTCAGCCTAATTTGAACAAAGATGCCTCGTAATTGCGTGAACAGTGTAGATAACTTCTGTTATGTTTGTGGAGAATTGACTTTCGCATCACAAAAGCGTGCTATAACCGCCGTGATTAGGAAAGCCTATCACCTTTATTTTGGCTGTAAGATTGGAGATCAGGACAAGTGCTGGGCCTCACACATATGCTGCAATACTTGTACAACAAACCTTCGCCAGTGGTTGAATCGGAAAAGGAAATCTATGCCTTTTGCAGTGCCAATGGTGTGGAGGGAACCAACAGATCATGTCAGCAATTGTTACTTCTGCATGGTGCCCCCAGTGAAGAAAGGTATTTGCAAGAAGAAAAAGTGGATTTTACAATATCCGAATATACCCTCTGCTATACGCCCGGTACCTCACGGCGAAGGACTACCCGTTCCTGAGCTCCCACACTCATTCTCCCTGGAGTCAGAGGACGAGGAGAATGAAGGAACCTGCGAAACTTGAGCCTTCAACTTCACAAGACCCTGAATTTGTTTATAACTTGACATCTTCTAAACCGCACATGATAACTCAGAATGAATTAAACGACCTTATCAGAGATTTAGAACTGCCAAAGAGTAAGGCAGAGCTGTTGGGCTCGAGATTGCAGCAGTGGAATCTCCTCGCTGAAAATGTTAGTGTGTGTAAGTTTCGTGACCGTCAAAAAGATTTTGTCCCATTCTTCATCATGGAAGGTGACCTTGTAGCTTGCAACGACATCGATGGTCTGATGGCAGCTCTCAACATTATTCACAATCCTGATGAATGGAGACTGTTCATTGATTCATCGAAGTTGAGTCTAAAAGCTGTTTTGTTGCATGTTGGCAACGTATTGCCATCAATTCCAGTTGGTCATGCAGTCCACATGAAGGAAACATATGACAAGATGATGCGGCAACTTGAGAACTGCATAAACTATGACAAACATCAGTGGCAGATTTGGGGTGACTGACAAGTTGTTGCTATCGTGCTTGGACTACAGTCGGGAGATTAATTGGCCGGGATTTATCAATATTATCTATTTATATTGTCGAATTCGACTAGACTGAAGTATTGCTGTTTTCTGTGTGAATGGGATAGTCGGGCTAGGACTTTTCATTCCATCAAGAAGGATTGGCCAATCACATTAAATATAATATCTTCGTAACATGATATTGTTTTGCCGCCATTTTCTCTGCTAACGCTATTATGTGTTACGTATCCGGTGATAAATTTGACTTAATGACGTCACAGACTTTTACATTCTCTTACCGGAGACTGTTCGAGAATTCTGTCTGGAGAGCATCCGGTGTATTTATATAATGCGATTTGACGCTCCCCGCGTTGCACGGGTAATACTATGCCGTGCAACCGAAGACTGTAGTATGGGCGCGTAAAAATCGAAACACAAAATTAAAAACCGTAGAATTAAGCGATCACTATACCCGTTCGTAGCAAGAACTATTTTATGATACCCAATGGTATGCCCCATCTAAGATGGGTATAGAATAAAATAAAAAATAATAAATATATATAAAAACAAAAAATAAATATATATGAAAATAAAAATAAAATAAATAATTAAAATAAATGATGATGATGATGATAATAATAATAATAATTAAAAAATAAAACATACCTATATAGTGGCCTGATTCGTTTTAGCTGATCATTGATTCATCGAAGTTGAGTCTAAAAGCTGTTTTCTTGCATGTTGGCAACGTATTGCCATCAATTCCAGTTGGTCATGCAGTCCACATGAAGGAAACATGACAACATGAGACTGCAACTTTTTGAACTGCATAAACTATGACAAACATCAGTGGCAGGTTTGTGGTGACTTGAAAGTTGTTGCTATCGTGCTTGGATTGCAGCCGGGCTACACTAAGTATTGCTGTTTTCTGTGTGAATGGGATAGTCGGGCTAGGACTTCTCATTACATCAAGAAGGATTGGCCACTCCGACACTCATTGGAACCTGGAACAAAAAATGTTCAGTATCCTCCACTTGTAGAATCGAGCAAGATTTTGTTACCACCCTTACACATCAAACTGGGCGTCATGAAAAATTCTGTTAAGGCTATGGATAAAACGGGGGCAGCTTTTAAGTACCTCGGTGGTAAATTCCCAAAGCTCAGTGAAGCAAAAATCAAGGAGGGTGTATTTGTTGGTCTGCAGATCCGCGAGCTTCTTAGAGATGAGGAGTTCGACCGTATCCTAGGTGGTGAGGAGAAAGCGTGGAATGCTTTCCGGTTAGTAGCAACCAATTTTCTCGAAAATACCAAAGCTGACAATTACAGGGAGCTGGTGGAAAACCTGCTGTTGTCCTATCAAAAAATGGGCTGCAATATGTCTTTAAAGATACATTTCCTCCATTCGCACCTGGAATTTTTTCCGGCCAACTGCGGAGCAGTCAGCGATGAACATGGTGAACGTTTCCACCAGGATATCTCAGCGATGGAGAAAAGTTACCAGGGGAAATGGAGTCCATCATTGTTAGCAGACTACTGCTGAATAATAACAAGAGATGCTCCAGAAGTTGAATACAAGAGACAAGCAAAGAAGTGACTGGTTGAATCACTATAAGTGACTGCATTATACAGGTATGTTATTAATATATGGTATACATATATGTAAAATGTGTAACTTAAATTTTCTTGGAAACTGTAGCCAATCGACTGTTTTTATGGTCATTCGTTTTCAGCACCCCAAAATCCATAATAGAAACACATTTTATCTCCGAAGCACAAACTTTTTCAAAATTTGTAGACCAGTGATAATTCAATAAGTATCCGCACTTTTTATTTTCACAATTTTATTTCACATCTGATAGATTATAAACACATCACTTCTCAACATAGTCTCCCTATTTCTCAATACACTTAGTCCAGCGATCTACAAGCTTCCTAATGCCATCACAAAATGTTTTTAGCTGTGTGCGTAGCCAGTCATGCACCGCCTCCTTCAGGTCATCATCGCCTTGGAATCGCTGACCTTTCAAAGCGTCTTTTAGTGGTCCAAACAGGTAAAAATCCGAAGGTGCCAGGTCTGGACTGTAGGCTGGATGGTCGAGAAGTTCAAATTTAAGTTCTTGAAGGCATTTTCTAGTCTGTGCAGCGGTATGAGGGCGTGCATTGTCATGTAACAGAATAACACCTGACAATCTCCCTCTCCGTTTTGTGCGAACTGCTTGCTTTAACTCATTCCGAGTTATGTTATGCTAACACTGTTTTGGGATACATGAGGCCCTATCCTTGAACATTATCTAGAGCGTGGAACTACAGTAACAAGTGCATCGTATTCTGACATGCTTCGGAATGAGTTAAAGCAAGCAATTCGCACAAAACGGAGAGGGAGATTGTCGGAAGGTGTTATTCTGTTACACGACAATGCGCGCCCTCATACCGCTGCACAGACTAGAAAATGCCTTCAAGAATTTTAATGTGAACTTCTCGACCATCCAGCCTACAGTCCAGACCTGGCATCTTCGGATTTTTACCTGTTTGGACCACTAAAAAACGCTTTGAGAGGTCAGCGATTCCAAGGCAATGTGATGACCTGAAGGAGGTGGTGCATGCTGGCTACGCACACAGCCAAAAACATTCTTTTGTGATGGCATTAGGAAGCTTGTAGATCGCTGGACTAAGTGTATTGAGAAACGGAAACTATGTTGAGAAGTGATGTATTTATAATCTATCAGATGTGAAAATAAAATTGTGAAAATAAAAAATGCGGATACTTACTGAATTACCCTCGTATATATACACCTCACATTATCTTACCTTATACCTTTAGAAGGTTTCGAACGACAATTCAGGATCAACCTGCGATCGAACCCTCTGCAGCATCCCGCCTCCGTTATGGAATTTGATGGAAGAGGGAATTAGTTTCCGCCCTCCTCCTGCCCTCGGAGCCAGCCACGCATGAATGGTCAGGGATTTTGCACAAGAATTTGTCCAGCTGGTTCTTGAAATTATTCAGGTTGGTATGCTAGAGGTTCATTAGTTCTTTTGGCAGAACATTAAAAAGTTTCGGCCCTCGTATTCTGTGGCTATTTCCCATCCTCGTTTTCATGGCCCCCTGTCCCACCCAATTTAAAGCATCTGCTTCTTTCATTCCAGTATGTTTCTTTCATTTCTAAGATTAGAGACACAATGCTCTAATTTTTTCCAAAAGTATGTGTTTGAGTATCGTTCTCGTCGTCTTTCCAGGGAGTAGAGTTTCAGGAATTGTAGTTGAGACCAGTAATCTTCTTTCGTTTCATCTATCTTAGACGTAAAAGTCCTTTGTATGGTTTCTGCTTGTAATGTCTTGTTTTCTGTACGGGCTTGTGAGTACTGAGCAATAATCAATTATAATTATTGGTAGGACTAGGTTGTTCTATAATTTTACCATGGTTTGCTTTTCTGCTGAGGAAGCTCCTCCAGATAATTCCCATTACTTTTCTGGCTGTTGTGATTTTAATGTTATAGTGTTCTCTGAATTCTGCATCCGATAACATTATTACTCAGAGATCCCTGACTTGTGAGTTTGGCGTTATCTGTTTGGCTTGCAGAGCTGACGTCTCGGCTTTCCAGTAATTCCTGTATTAAGTTTGTGTGCTATAATTCCATGATCATGTTTACTGAAGGCGTTAGCAAAATCACTATATATTACATCTGTGTTTTGCCCTCGACACTATTTTCTACTGGTGGTCTAATAGTTGTGATAGACATGATCTTCCAGCCTTGAGGCCATGTTAGTTCAGGCTGAATAAATTCTTTTCTTGTAGGTCGCCAGTAGCCACAAATTTTGCCTTTAATGACTTGTTCGAAGCACTTTATGTACTGAGAGGCGAGAGCAACTGTCCGATAATTCTTTGGCGTTTCTGCTACCTTCTTGGAATAAGACGATGTTCGCGTTCTTTAATGTAGGTGGAATTTTTCCTGTGTCGAGTGATCTCCATAGTAAGTACAGATGCTTGGCAATACTCTTCACAAACGTGGCACTCCATGTGTGTGGCCCTGGTGCTAAATTTTCTCATATTTGTGATACAGCCTTAATTATGTCTCCTTCCAAGAGCTCTAAATCTATTAATAGATTCGTGTCCGAACTTGCCCTTGGCTGATTTGTATCTACGTCAAAGAATTCATCTGGATTTTCTAATTTCTTCTCAGACCTAAGGGTGCGAAACGTAAATTGTTCCTTGAACTGTTCGCTAATTTTTTTCTGGGTCATTTGTATATTCAGCCACGCCATCTTCTTAACCGACCAATACTCTCTTTATATTGAATTTTTCTTTTCGTAAACGTGTAGAAGCATTTTTGGGTTATTTTTTTATTTTTTATTTTTTGTTTTGTTTTTTGATACCTTGTTTTCCTCCTCGTTTGTTTTGTAGTTCATTTCTGTTTCGCGTAGTTTTTCCTCTAGTTTGTGTTCTTGCTTCAGTTCTGCATTCTGGATATTTTTTGCGGTTTGTTTCCGTGCCCTGATTTTTCTCTCAAGCTTGCGAAGTTTTCATTTTTGTCTCTTCCGACCATGGTTCATTTTCTGTTGTAGATATTTCTTTTGGAGTCGTCTCGCGGTGTAGCAATTCCCAGTTTACTTTATTTAAATCTTCATTTACACTTTCCCAGTCTATTTTCTTTGAATTCATACTTAAACCTTAAAATATTCCTTCTGTTTCTCCGGGATGCGTCCTTGGTTCCCTGGTTGTTGATTTTAATTGCATGTTGATTGGGTTGTGGTAAGAAATTTGTGAAGTTACATTTTTGTTTATTATTGTCATTGTTATTTGTCAAAATTAATCCAAAAAGTTCTCTTCTAGTCGTTTCACAGTTTTCCTGGATGAGTGCATAATGTTCCATAATATCTAATAGCATTATTACCTGGGTTCTATCACATGTTGTAATGTTACTATGAAACTTCTCAACGTATATAAATATATTGGGTAAATAATTTTCTTGCTCGGATTTCCTGAATAATGGTCGTTTTCTGGTCGATGTCGATGGTTCCTGTTAGTGTTATTAGTAGGTCATTGCATTTGAGAGTACTGAGGGTGCGACATTTGAAACCACTGTGGCTTTTATATTAACTGTGGGTGGTGTATGTATTGCTGGAGTACACATATCTGCGAAGATCGTTCTTTTCTCATCAGAAGGGACAGCTTTCCTCTTATCTTTCTCATTTCTTCTAAAAAATGTACTTCATTTGCACTGTTAATACTTTTTATTTAGGGTTTGAGCTGTTATTTCTCTCTCTTCTTTGAGTAACCTTAATGTGAAAATACGGGCACTCCATGTTTAGGCATTTTTCTCCCTAATTCACTGTCTGCACATAGATAGGTGGAAAATAGTAGCAGGTCGCTCCGTATCTGCAACTTCCATTCCTCATCACGGAGAAACATTTTTTAGGGTGATTATATATCATTTGGAGCCATATTTACACGAACCTGTTTTGTAATATTCGCGTGTGTCCGTCGCTTAGATTTCTTACGAGTCCTTGTTCTACCACCACTTCTTCCCTACTCGGTGCTTTTTTAATCTTTGGTGTGCTTTCGTTGGTATTCATGGTGTTACTATCTTGTGGAGGGGGTGTATTTTTCCGTCTAAAGTTACTTCTGCACCTCCTGTTGTTTCTCTCGGTGTCGTGGATCCCATATGAGTTTGTGTCGGCGTTTCCTGACATTTCCTGGTTTTCTGTCGGTGAATTTGCTGCAGTTGTTTCTTCTACTTTAACATTGTCCATTCCCGTTTGTAATTTTTTCTGATTTCCATGAACTTGACGTACACGAAGCCATAAGAGCCTATGATTTTGTTATTCGTTTTATTCAGCATTTTTTATCCTTTTTATCCTTTTTTATCTAAGTTTTATGCATTCATAGTGCTTAAATGTATTGAACAGCATACATTTTGAAGTCCGTGGCTTGGTGTGAGTAGTATAGCCGCAAAAGGGGAGAGTGCAAGAATGTTGCAAGTGATGACGTAATGTTGCAATGGGTTGTTGCAAAGGGGGGTGGGGTGGGGGCTGCAAAAAAATAAAAAAAAAAAAAAAAAGAAAAAACCCAAAGGGCCCTTTGTTGCCAACCTAGGTTGCAAGGGGCATGCAACTTGGGGGCCTCCCCCAAGCTATTCCCCCCAAAGGGCCAGAGAGAAAGGAGGAAAGAAAGGAAGGAGAAAAGGAGGAGGTGTTTTCACCTGGCAGGAGCCAAGTGCATATTAAGACTTCAGCCGAGTAGGCGTTGTTTTTATAGGCTCCTAATCAGCCAGAATCAGCCAGTTGGCTGAATCAGCCAGTTGACTGAGCCAAGGGGGAGAGAGACCCTGAAGGAGAGACACACCTGTAGGAGAGAGAGACACCTGAAGGAGAGAGAGACACCCTGAAGGAGAGAGAGGAGTTCTCCCCCAAGTTTATTTTCGTTTTCCTAACCTAAGAGGCCTCTAAGGGGTTTTACCAAAGGGCCTGAAAGAGAAGGACCAGAGGTCCTTGCTCGGCTGGGAGCCGAGCTTGAATCATTCTTTCATCAGCTTCTCGGTCTTTTATAAGCCTCTATTCTGGCTGAGTTGCCAGATAGCGCAATGTGTTCAGTTGCCAGATAGCGCCATGTGTCCCAGAAATCCATATATTAATCATCCATTGTGTACCACAATTGAATCCAATTAAATTCTGTATATTAAATAAATAATTTTTACACAATCTTTATTATTATGGAATTGCATACCTCTCCAGTTTTTTTTTTTTTGCAATGATCGGATTGCTCTTGCTAGATATATATTATTATGCTTATATATATATATATACACATTCTTTTAAACATCTTATGCTAGGTATATGTAAATATATATATATATATATATTATTTATTTTTCATATTATAACATTTAATTTTAGTTTAGTGTTTAACGTTTAGAAGCAAATTTAACATTAACTTGAACTTCATTAAACTTAGTTAAACTTTTCGAAACAAATAACGTAGTTAACCACACATAATTCAACATAGAAAACTTAATAATAGAAAATAATTAATTTTATGGTTAACTAGTTTATTTCAACATAAGTTTACTATAATTATATATATACAGTCTTTTAAACAGCTTATGATACATATATACATATATATATATATATATATATATATATATATATATATATATATATATACATACATATATCTGAACTCTTTCAGCTAAAGAAGCCTTATGTATAGAATTGGTTGTGTAATAGCTGATATTAAACTATCAACATGTTCTGAAAAGCACGGCGTATAAATTCCTTCCCCATATCCGTACAAAAATAGCTATATATATATATATATATATATATATATATATATATATATATATATATATATATATATATATATATATAGTGTTTCACTATAGATGTATAGATGTATATAGGGTTTTACAATAGATGTATATAGTGTTTAACGATTAGAATCAAATATAACATTAACTTGAACTTCATTAAACTTGGTTAAACTTTTCGAATGTTCTGAAAAGCACGGCTTATAATTTCCTTCCCCATATCCGTACAAAAATAGCACTTCAAGACATTATTGTATAGAAATAAGGTAACACAAGTGCTACAAGAAATAAATAAAAGAAGTACCCACAAACAAATCTGTAGTGAAAAAAAAAAAAAGGCAAAACAGGCCGCGTGACCCTGAACATTTTAATGAGAAAGAAATGTACTTTAATATTATGTTTATTAAATTCTCCTAAAATAATTATATAAGACCGAAGTAATGGTCTGACGTTGGGGTGAATCAAATTAAATTCTGTTTATCAAATAAATAATTTTACACACTCAATTTTCATTATAAACATTCGAATATCAGTGGGGAAAAACGAACGGAAATGAAAATTTATGAAACAATTCAAAACAGACGATCGTCATTCCCCAAACCCGTATATATATATATTATATATATATATAATATCTAAGTTGTATCGAGATGAAAATTTATGAAACACGAGCCTCATTCCATACGAAAAAATTGAAACTGAAAATTTACGAAACAATTCAATTAAAAGTTGAAATTAACCAAAACACAATCCGCTAGAGGAAAGGAATTCCGAGAATCTGCCCAACTCGATTGACCATAATGACCTTTCTCCTAGACAGCTTGAACAAAACCTCTCTCGACTCCATTTCTTAGATATGCCCACAATTATATATATATATATATATATATATATATATATATATATATATATATATATATAGAGATATATAGAGAGAGAGAGAGAGAGAGAGAGAGAGAGAGTTTTGTTCAAATAACGGGATATGCTTGTATCTTTTGCCATTGTGTTCGAACACAATTGTTCGAGCACAATTGTTCGAAAACCATAGTTCGAAAAACAGTTGTTCGAAGCAGCAATTATTCGACGTTATAATTGTTCGAATGAACAACCAACTAAATAAAATCTTAGTTGCCAAGACGCAAATACGAAGATGTAAATAAGAAGGTTAGCCTCTTCATTTAAACTATAACATTTATAGTGCTGCAGTAGTATATCACCCTTAAAATGGCAGAGTTTGTTTCTAGTGAGAAAGGAAATCCAAATCGAAAACCATACCCATATTATGTTATATCAGTCAGGGTGAGTCTTCTGGCAGAGTTTGTTTCTAGTGAGAAAGGAAATCCAAATCGAATCTTTATTATAAAATAAGTTAACAATTATGTTAACACAAGAAAACAATACTTGTAAGTAAAAATATAATATAAGGGACTACCATAGAAATGTAAGTGCCTATAATTCAAGAAACACGATTTTATATATATGTTACTCATCCGGTCCCGTTATAGCGGATTGGTACACGTCATAGCTCCACCCAGCTACATCGGCAGCCAATCACTACGAACATCTGGTCTTTTGGGCGGAGCTTGGCGATTGTGCATATAAAAGGGGATATTTTTCAGTTGGGAGTAACAGTAGCTATTTTCGCGTCAGTGAATAATCATTCCCTCCACCATGGACCTGTACGTCTCCCCAGACTTGTATGAAGAAAGTGATACTGCAGCATTAACCGCAATTAGTCTTTTTAACGCGATTGACCGTGATGATTATTTCAACGCAAACCGTAGAAGATATTTGCAGTGACGCTCCTTACAATCCGACGCAAGGGACTACCATAGAAATGTAAGTGTCTATAATTAGAATTTATATATATATATGGATGGGGTGTAGTATCTCGTCAAATAGATACTCGCCAAAATTTTTTTGTCAATCAATGTTATTTTGTTACCCCATTATGCTAAAATCGAAATTTTTATGGCATCAATGTTATTCCTCGAACCAAAGATATCTTCACATAATGGGGATCTGTCTGTATACTCTGTATATGTTTTAAAAGAATGAACATTATTCCTTTAAGGTCCGATGAGGATTTGACACGTGTTATACAATCTTTTGAAGAATCTCGGAATACGGGGATATACTGAACAGTCAACAATGTCACACATCCTCCACCATGGACCTGTACGTCTCCCCGGAATTGTATGAAGAACGTGATACTGCAGCATTAACCGCAATTAGTCTTTTCAATGCGATTGACCGTGGCGAATTATTTTCAACGCAAACCGTTGAAGATATTTGCAGTGACGCTCCTTACAACCGACGCAAGGGACTACCATAGAAATGTAAGTGTCTATAATTCGTTTATTATATATATATATATATATATATATATATATATATATATATATATATGGATGGGTTGTAGTATCTCGTCAAATAGATACTCGCCAAAATTTTTTATGTCAATCAATGTTATTTGGTTACCCCATTATGCTAAAATCGAAATTTTTATGGCATTCAATGTTATTCCTCGAACCAAAGATATCTTCACATAATGGGGATCTGTCTGTATACTCTGTATATGTTTTAAAAGAATGAACATTATTCCTTTAAGGTCCGATGAGGATTTGACACGTGTTATACAATCTTTTGAAGAATCTCGGAATAGGGAGGATATACTGATCAGTCAACAATGTCACACCGAAATAATGTAAGTGTTTTTCGATCTTTTTGGGATAAGAAGACAATATATTTTCATAAATTTATTAAATGAAAGAAATCAGTACAATAAACAACTACAGAATATATCGTTACAAATATACGAACAAAAACATTATAATATACAACGAGTACGTACAATTGGAAAACGGTTTTTTATCTGTCTGCATACCATTTCATCGTTTCGGCGAGTGTGACACGGGTCAAATAAATTTAAAAAATTTATAAATTCTTTATCATTTGACATATGCATGAGAAATGAGACGCAGTACATTCCGCAAACATTAGTAAAATATCCTTGCATGCGAAATGGGTCCATACAACTTCGGGAATATGTAACTGAGCGAGAAATTTTACAATAATAGGGTCACTCCAGGGTTGAGTACCGAGTGAATCAAAATAGTACAGGCGCTGTCTATTTTTAAAATAGACAGCGATCCAGTGAATCCCTTCATTACCGATGATGTCTGTGTTCACAATAAGACTACCGCATTCTCGCGTACTTGGCAAACTCAATGTTTCATTCTTCGCAAACACGCCGATAAATTTGGAACGTGTGACTCGCTCCATTACTTTCTGAAGTGTATTAGCATCCATTTTAAAAGTCAGTGATAACGCTCCTAAATCTATCTACTTCTATTAGGGCTTGCGATTCGAGATATACTAGTACACTAATAGGAGCGTCTATAGGCTTGGCGAATTCCAGCCGCACTGAGATGTTTCCGCTCTGCTGTGGGGTTAAATGGGTATTTACGCTAGCAGATAAGTCAGGTGTAATGTCAAACGGATAAAGGTTAAATTGATCAATGAATTCTTCCTGCGTTACCCCATTACCAAGCTCATCACAATCACCTGCAATATGGGTCAGATTACTATAGGCTCTGGCACAAAGAGGTAACACAGCGTCTGATGAATAGTCCGTACCCATTGTTCCACCCAAAGCAGTGCCATTAACGTATAGAGTTATATTTTTAAGTCCGAAATTCTCGAATTTAAAGGCACTCTTTTTATATTTTCCATTCACCGAAGCGTGGTCCTGCATGCCGATTAATATCCTTTTAGGAAGATTTCCCAGGGCAATGTTTTCTATCTGCTTCGATGCCAACCCTGCAGGAACCGTATATAGTTTGATCTGCACTCTGTTAATAGGATATTTCACTGTAGCGTTTAGTAAATTTTTCTCAATTTCTAGTTGTTTTGGTGAACTTAATTTCACTCGCCGTACGCGGAGGTATGTGTCCATAATGTGAACCACAACGGGCTTTGCACCCTCTTCTTGATCGCATCCAGATTTAAGCAGATCTCAGGACTCGTGCGGGTGAGCTTTATTTTCATATCCACCCCGTTCACAAGCAACTTCTCCTGGAAAGTGAAATCTGTGTGCAACCGTCCAAAACACTCGTATATTTTCTTTTTAGAATTTTTAAATTTGTCCTTTATACTATTTTCATCTTTAGTTTGATAATATCCCTCCGCACTTAAAAAGGTAGCCTTCGCTTCTTTGGAAAAGTTGAGGACATTTTCCAGATAGGCTCGTAGATGATAGTACCCCGTGCCTGCCGATATGTTGGTCTGATTTAAATATACGTCACACTGGTTGAATATGGAGTGCAGAAAGTTTGTTTCAGGGTATACAGCATATTTGTCATCGCAGACCGTTCCATCAGAATGGGCTATACGTAGCTTAGCGTACATGTGCACACAGCTTGGATCAAAAAAGTAAGGGCCTGAGCTGGGTATCACGAATTCTATAGGTGCACTCGGGGAACTAATTGTGTTTAAAGGGTTAATTGTAATAAAGTCACTGTGCTCAATAGAAACTTGGGTTGGAGGTAGCTCAAAAAGGGACAGCTCCGATTTACAGCATTGTGAACTACATGGGTGGATGAAGCGTGCCATGGCGAAATAGTGACTCCTCTCTCGACAAGTGGTAAACAAACTATGATTCATGAGATCAATGTCCTTAGCTTATATCAGTCAAAAAAGTGGTCAACCATAGGTTTCATTCGCTTACAGCACTTCTTTTTTGATAGCCTTTTACGTTTAATACCACGTGACCCCTTCTTCTTCCGGGGCCCTCTTCTTCTTCCCGCCACCACGCATTTTTCTCTTTGCATCTTTGATGATTTCGTCCCGTGTACGCTTTAAATGTTTTTTTAGAGCTTCTTTAGGTTTAGCCCCGGCCAATATGTCTTCTGCAGTGTTAAGGCCTGATTGTAGCGCTTTCCTTCCAAGGTATCTGGCACCCCTCTTCAGCAAAGGAACAGCCGTACGTAGTATGGATGAAAAAATGGACCCAAGTCCACTACCGCGCTGGTATCGCATCCCTCGATAGACGGTGAAAGGCTTTCTATCCATTATAACTCAGTGCGTCGAAAGTGTAGCTTCACTGTTAAGCTCCCGTTACCGAATGGGAAGTTTTCACCCTCAATCGTTCTTATATATATTGTGATATTGGTTATTAAATTAGTTGCGACATTCACATAATGGGGTCTGTCATATGTAATACTCAAACTCCTTCCTCTATGGTTGGGGATGTGAGCAATGCGCAGCAGGCGTGCCTGGGTATCCCCAACAAACTGGTGCTCCACTATATTACTGTAAATATAGCACATGTCTGGGGACCTTTCAGCCAATTTCTCCATCTTCAATTGATACATTAATCTGGACAAGTCATGCTGTGTCTCGTGAAATGTGTCTCTTTGGAAGGCTGCGCTATATCGGCCATTGGTAGAATTTGGAACTTTCTATGGTCTTTAATACGTCTGTTAGTCTTTGATTTTAGGATTAGTGTATGTGCAGGGTTGTTTACGATTTCGTATACTAAATCATTCGTAAGGTTTGAGTTTCTTAAACTTACGTTTAAGCCTCTCACAACATCCTCGGCCGAACCATATTGACCCGGCCTAGTCTTACTTCTGTACTGTAATACCGTGCAATCTTAGTCCGAGCGATACGCATAGTTTCATCCATAGCTACCCCAGCTTTTTCACACTCGTCAATGTCTCTAAGAATCGTAAAAACGGTTTCTTTATGTTCAATATTTAAAAAGACGGTGTCCAGCTGAATTTCGCATATCCCCACCTCATACGAATCACGACCCAATTCAATGTGCCCATGGAGTTCTGTTACAAAGTTGGCTAGTGTGTTGTTAGGGTGTACAGACAGGGACGAGGAGGACGGGAGTGTGACGTAGAAATGGTTAGGAGCCATGTTGCATACTATTTAAGCTTCATTATTGCATCAGCTTTTATATAGGTGTTGAAGCTTTCTGGGTACCCTAGCCATTTCACCAGGTACATTTTTCTCTTTCCTGAACCTTTGCTTCCTAAAATTTTCTCAATTTTAAACACATTTTTTCTAAATTAAACGCAACTTTCTGCAATTCCTCGCGGTAAAAGCCTCCTGAGATTTCTTCCCCATTCAAATCTTCAATGTAATACATCATTATCTCACCTTTAGGTCTCACAGCCCTAACTTTAAAAATCTCGCGTGTCCATCCTTGCTCAAAACCCTTTGCGAATTTATTCCCCGAACGCGACAGCCTTACATAATCATTGATTTTGAAGCGCGCAGAGTGTGGTGGTGGTGGTGATCCATCTCTCTCGGGAGCGTACCTCTTTCTAAAACTTCGTTAGGTGTTGTCCCAATCGTGCGATGGTGTGAGCGGTTGTAGGATGATGCCAATGATTCCAGAATGTCTAGAAATCTGTATGTGTTTTTATGTGTAAAATAACGGTGCATGCGTTCCTTTATGGTGCGCTGAACTCTTTCAGCTAAAGAAGCCTTATGTATAGAATTGGTTGTGTAATAGCTGATATTAAACTCTGTCAACATGTTCTGAAAAGCACGGCCTATAAATTCCTTCCCCATATCCGTACAAAAATAGCCAGGAACCCTGTTTTCTTTTAACATTAGCGTTTTGGTGGCTTTAGCAACTGTTTCAGGTGATTTATTTTTCAGAGGAACTAGCCACAGATATCTAGAGAATACGTCTATTATGAATAGAATGTAGCGGTAACCATCGTTATACACAGAATATCTTTGCATGTCTGTTAAATCTGCTTGCCAAATAGAATCAATCGAGGAAGCCGTTGTCTTGGCTGTTTTAAACCTTTTTCTCACAGGCTTATGAAGCGTATAAGCGTCCTGCTCCCTCAAAAATCTTTCAACATCTTTTTTTCCTACTCCGTAAACACTTCTGTACAGTCTATCTACGCCGCCGTAAGAGGATGGGGTAGAAATGTCATAATAGCGTTTAGTTAATACGTTAGCCATTTGCGTATTTTAGAGGCACGTGGGTAGGGTTGGTTTAACCTCTTCTTGCTCCTCTTCAAAGGTGTTACCGCCGGGGGTGACGGCGCCTTCAATTGTGTCACAGGCGTTGCATGTTCCAAGTCTTTTAACCTGTTCAGATTTCCTATCAACGTTTTAGGGACATTTATTTGTTGTAGTCTTGCTTTAATATGCTTCCATCCTGATGGTGATGGCCTATCCCACTTTCTCACCAGATCATGGACAATGTCTACGATATTCGATCCCTGTACCTTTGATCCTTCCACAATGATCTCCCCTGTATCGGTCCATTGTATGGCGGGATCCTCATTCAATAGATTATAAAGACTTAAGCCTTTACTCCTCAATGTAAGTGGGAGGGTATTTTTTAATACATGTTCGATATGTTGTGTGGCTAATCTTTTTGGTTGGTCAGCTGTATCGTCGGGCTCAGATCCTATGTCGCCATGTCCATCGTCCCCCTGCTGTGCCTAATAACCACAGGAATCTCTGTAGGGCTCTTATAATTTTCGTACTCGTGAAGAAATTTCTGCAGAGCTTCTTGGTATAAGATTCTTTTCTCATCAGGTGTTTTTTCACTGTTTAATAGGGCTAACAATTCGCTTTCCATTCTTTTAAGTCTGCTTTTACGGGGATCTAGATACGTGTCTGGATTCCTTTGCAGTGAAGCGTACACCTCGTGGGGAATCACTACCACTTTCTTCATTATATTAATCTAGTCAGTAAAGGACCCAAAACTGAAAATAAGATGGGGAGAAATGACCCTCCTGTTTGTACAATAATTCGTTTTTTCTTCGCTACAGTTTGACTTTTACGAGCGAGTGCACGTATTATGTTCTTGTAGCGGCGTAGGCGAGCCTTCTGATGGGTTTTCATTGATACATTGCAATTTATAACGTTAAGACAGATTTCACAGATGCATTTTAAAAAGTCGGCGTCGATATTTTTAATAAACATCTGCTGCATTGCCCGGGGCAGTCGATGATAGATTTTTATTAATTCACGGTATTTCTTTAGTCTCTTTGTCATTCTGGAATATACACCGTTTCAGGCTCGTTTGGAAATATATTCGTTCGCAGAAGCACTCTAAACGTGTTTCGCGGATGAAGGTCGCAAAGCAAATATCCGTAACGCGTGCTTGTAGCTTCTTTATAAACTTCCAAAAACTCCTTACGCTGATTCGGGAACATTTGATTGGCTAATACCCCAATTTGTGATACATCTCTACGTTGCGCGAATAAGACTAGATATTGCGTATTTAACGACACATCGCGCATGTATCTATTTTTGAAAAATAGATTCTGATTGATGAAGAACACGCTTATGTTAAGATGGTGGGAGAATACTGTAAATGTCTCGGCAAACGTTTTATCCATCTCCAACATGAGATCGTCAATTACAATGATTGTATGTTCATTTCCCTTTAACGAATTAACGTCATATACGCCTTTGTGGAACAAAATATCATCTTGGTACTCGTTGAACACTGATTGATACGTCGAATAGCACCATATAACTTTATGCACAAATTTCGAGAACATCTCTCCCTTTTCTTTAATGATTTTAAGCATAAACACAGTTTTACCACATCCTGTAGGTCCAGATATAATACATGTGGATGGGCTCGTGAATCTGAATTTTTCTACAGAGTCCATTTCTAACACGTCACACTCCTAAGTGGGTCATTTACAAAATATTACAAATTTTGAGTGCTGTTCCTTATATTTCTTCTTCCCACAGAACCGTGAATGACGATGAGGTAGAGCACCCATCATTGACATTACGGATGACCTCGACGACAGTGTAGTTGTGATCTCCTCCCCTGCCAACGAACCCTCACCAGCGATACCGGTAGCACGTCCAAAGCGGAGTAAGAACCCCACGTCAGGTATAAAGCGCCCGAAATACGCGCCTGTTGCAGCGGTAATAGATCCCCAACCCTCAACCTCTTACGCAACAACCCCCCAGCAGCACCTCCCGCTAATATATCCCCTTATTCATCCGCCGCCCCCCGTTCTGTTAAGTCTACAATAATAGAGCCCCAACCATCAACCTCCTACGCAACAGGCCCCCCATCAGCACCTTCCGCTAATATATCCCTAATTCATCCGCCGCCCCCCGTTCTGTTGAGGATGATATAACGCTCGAATTGGTGCGATCCGCAGCCCCCACCCCAGCCTTGACTAGAAATCGGTATAGAGTCAGGGTCGACCCTAGAGCCATGTATAGCAATGGAATTGAGCGCGGGCTACGCCGGGTTGTACAGCGTATTATAGAGTTTGCTCTTCAGAATCGCGACGAGCGTGAAGTCAGGACGAGTCTGTCCTTTGGATTCGGGTCAGATGACGGTGATGTAGACGATTATTGGGTGATAGTGCCATTTAGACGTTTGGCGGCTGAAGATGTAGAATATATATTAGGACGTATAATGCAAGCCGCCCAAAGTAGTATAGCCTTCAATATGGACAACTTCACGGTAAATATTGACCGTGTATTCCGTGTTGCGGGTCATAGTGCCATACCGTATACTCTTAACTTCAATTCTCAAGCTATTTATAGACGGCATATAAACGTCGATCGTGGTTGCGGCTTTATAGCAGTACTCTTAGCACGTATGTTTACTGTACAAAATACACGAACTCAAAAAATTTGGTGCCTACGTCGTGGAGCGTGCCCGTAAACTAGCTGTAGACTGTGAACTTGAATTTGACTGTAATATGGGTCCTGAAGAGCTGAGAAGGGTAGAACAGGAAATGAATGTCCGCATAGTTGTGTTGGGTTGGATGATCGTCGTAGGACTGTGTATGTTTTTAAAAGCTGTGTGAGAGATCGTACAAGACCCCTACTTATTTTAGGATTGTCAGGGACAACGTATCTCCCCATCCGTAATATAAGGTGGCTTTACGCGAGTTATGACAAAAGTCGAAAATATGGGAGACATCATGATTTGTGTAAGGGGTGCCTCGAGTTTGCGGATGATATAGTGAGACATTGTAAAGAATGTCACATGGTATGTGAGCAGTGTAAAAGCACCAAATGTGAAAGCCGTGTAGTTGAAGCTGAGAAGAGAGACTGTGATGTGTGTAGACGCACATTTTTCAATAATAGCTGTTTTGATTTCCATAAATCAATTGGCACGTGCAGGAAAATGAGAATCTGTGAATGTGGTATGTTTCACACAATGGATAATTGGGGGAAATTTAAGCACAAGTGTGACGTAATTCACTGTCCTACATGCCAGGAGGAATATAAGGCGGATGGAGTAAAGCATGTATGTTATATGAAAGATGCTAAGCCTAAAAATAACCCTTGTATAACTGTATACTACGATATAGAAACATATACGAACGCTGAAACCAAAGAGGTAATTCCACATTTACTTGTGAGCCAGACCATCTGTGATGAGTGTATGGGTATCGAATGTGACGAGTGCCCCAAATGTGGTAAACGGACAAACGTTTTTAAAACGAATGTCCGCGATAGTCCTGTGAAACTATTTGTGTCCTATATTGTCAAGTTAGCCGACAAGTTCAAAAAAATGACTGTGTATATTCTCGCCCATAACGGGGCAAAGTTTGACACGCAGTTCCTTTATAAGGAGTTGCTTGAACACGAATCCTCTGAGATATTTACAGGTGATCCATTGAAAAGAGGCAACAAATTAATACAGATGCAGATAAGAGGCAATGTACAATTTAAAGATACTTTATTATTCACACCTTGTAAATTAGCAAAGCTACCCAAGGTGATGGGAGTAGCAGCTGAAGTTTCCAAAGGATACTTCCCTTACACTTTCCTCACCAGCGAGACTTTAAACTACGTAGGCCCACCACCCCCCAAACATTATTTTGACTGTATGGATGAACGTGAAGACTTTGATCGATACTACGACAGTTTTAATGAAAGTAACCCTTATAATATAGCTGATGAATGTGAGCGTTATTGCGTGAATGATGTGCGCGTGCTTAGAGTATGTTTCCAGGCCTTTAGAAGGATGTACATAGCCCGTTTCAAATGCGATCCACTGCAAGTCGCAACCACCATCGCATCATTATGTTTTACGGTGTTCAAGAATAACTTCATGCCGAAAGACACCTTAGCCATTATTCACCGAAACAATCCCCGCAGTTACGGGCACAAGGCTATTTACTGGCTCATACACCTACAGCAACAGACAGGTGTATACATAAAGCACGCCCGCAACACGGGTGAAGTACCCATTAAGATTAATGGACGTGTTTTTTGGGTTGATGGGTTAAGTGAAAACCGTGTCACTGGTGTGAAGACTGTGTACTCCTTTAACGGTTGCTGGTGGCATGGATGCCCCCGTCCTGAGTGCGGAATCACCGGAGATATCCACGGTAGGTCTCCTGCCGACTGTCTTGCATCGACCCGCACCCGCGATCAACTTATAGGATCACAGTTCACTCACAAAGTCTTGTGGGAGCATGAATATGATGCACGGATGGAGACAGACGAGGTGTACCGTGAGGAAATAAAACGATCAAGCGTTCAATGGTGCTGGATCCTCTCAAATGTGGTGATAGCTTGTTTGGAGGACGTACAAATCCTTTCAGACTATACTTTCCACCTACGGAGGGCGTGAAGCTCCATTACTACGATTTCTGTTCTTTATACCCATACGTGATGAAGAGCAATCCGTACCCCGTGGGCGCTCCTGAGAAACTGGTGGGACCTAGCCTACCCTCCATCAATGAATTTTCAAAAAATTTGAATGATCGTTACTTTGGGCTCTCTTTCGTAGACGTACTCCCCCCACGCAATTTATGGATGCCGATCTTACCTGTCGTTATCGACGACAAGCTCATGTTTCCCCTGTGCGTGAAGTGCGCGGAAGAGGATAACGGCGAATGTAACCATATACCCCACCAGCGTAAGATCAGAGGCGTATATACAAGTCCTGAGTTGGCCCTAGCCGTACGCCATGGTTATAGAATACTGAAGATACATGAGGTGTGGAGGTTTCAGAAGCTACCCAACCTTTTCACACCATATATAAACACCTTTTTGAAGGATAAGGTTGAGGCATCAGGGTATCCGCGAGGAGTTGATACCGAAGATGAAAAGTCTGCCTATATTCAACGTTACCGCGACCGCGAAGGTATACAACTTGATCGTGTCCAAATTGTAAAGAATCCTGGCAAGCGCTTTAGTGCAAAGTTGTGTCTAAACAGTCTATGGGGAAAATTTGCGCAGAATACCGGCAGAGGGAGCATTCATTTGGCACAAAGTTATAGCGATGTCTGGGATTATGCCAATGCCCCGATAAAGAGGTCATGGAGATCGTAATGTAGGTAATACTTACGTAATAAAGTACAACAACACTGAATTTGCCACAGATACCTCAAGGGTTACAAACATACCTGTGGCCAGCTTCACAACAGCCTACGCCCGTATAAAACTTTGGGGTCTATTGCATTCTCTTGGGCGGAGAGTATTGTATGCCGATACAGATAGCGTGATATTCACAGAGAGGGAGGGTGAATACATGCCCACTATTGGGGAGTTCCTCGGCGAGCTCACTGATGAGATCAAGGATGAGTATGGGGACAACGCATACGCCGACTCTTTTGCTCAACAGGACCTAAGACTTATGGGGTACGGGTCAGGGTGGGGAGGAAATGAAATATATCGTGAAGGCAAAGGGTATTACGCTCAACCATGCGAATCGGCGGGTTGTTAACTTTGAGTCGTTGAAGGATCTAGTATGTTTGGGATGATGACAACCTCCCCAACTAATTGTAGGCACCCACAATTTTCGGGCGCAGAAGCTGGGGGGCGTGAAGGAACTTAGGGGTACGAAGGTGTGCCGTAACACCTATAGGAAACGTTACCAGTTACCTGGTACCTATGATACCGTACCCTTTGGATACCAATGATGCTTCTATTGTTAACTCACACGTCTTGTATATAATCGTATCTATTGATTTATTACACGTATTTGTAAATATATATATATAACTTGAATATCTCGTTTATTAAATCGTATTTGTAAAATTGATTTATTACACGTATTTGTAAATATATATATAACTTGAATATCTCGTTTATTAAATCGTATTTGTAAATATATTAACTTGAATATCTCGTTTATTAAATAAATCATGTTTCAATAGCGTTTCACTTTCTCCTTTGTGTGTGTGTGTGTGTGGTGAAAGTTCTAAGCTCCGCCCACTGTAAGACCGTGAGTCATGCTACTATCTGGGAGTCCCTGCGTGGTCAGTCGACCGCAGTAAGCCCGAGAGATCAGACGTGTATTCAGATCAGACGTGTATTCAAATGGCTACCTTTAATATTGCTTGTACAACGTTTACGAAATGGTATTCAGTAAAGTGTCAGGATGTGGTGGATACCGAAAAACTTCCTATTCCTCCCTCCTATGCCTCTTTTAAAAACACATTGGATTGTGCGAAGTTCCAAGATGTACAAATACTCTACGGATGTTCTGGTGAGACCGTTGAAGGCTTTCGTTGCACAGACGATGTGCTGAAGTATACTGCAGAGCTAAACTTTATAAAGTCTCACATACACCGTGAAGTAAAAGAAACAACGCGTGCAGAAGAGAAGCAGCAGGTATGGATAATGAGTCTTGCTGGATGGGTGGTGTGACAAGCGGTATTACGTCATGCTACACCATGTCGATTACTCATACCCTACGACTGAAAATGTGAATCTCGTGATCATGGACAATCTTAAGTATTTTTATCACTATATTAACGTATATCATGATGAGGTTCGTAGTGAGGTTGTGGCTAGTGCCCTGCGTGAATTTTTAACAGAGTTTAGAGACGAGTATCGTTTGATGGGCAGAAAGGAAAAATATGAACATATGTTCCTCTCAAATAGTGCGCCGGAGTGTGAGATGTTTAGTAAAACATAAAATGTTCCTAGTTCTTATCCAAACTGTCTGGTGCGTAGGCTGGTAGTGATGAAATTCTTGTACCGAAATATGTACAACAATTCGACTCGCGGATCATACGAACAAGCCCATTCACGTATCATCGAGTCAGCCGCCCGTCGAACCATTCCTGCCTACCTGCGTGCCTCACACGGCTCATAGTTATCTCAGAGCTTGAACCGAGTGGACGTGCGCTCCTCGAATACGATGGAACTTCCTTTGAGCAGCATTCTCAACGCCTCGTACGATGTGTCCGTGACGAAATCGTTGCGCGTGTTCAGGCGTAATTCCGGTACCATTAGCTATGTACTGGAAACGGAATGTAGACACAAACAAACGGGTTTATTTAAGTATCGAGGAGATGAATAGAATCTTCGTGATAGTTGAGAAGTGGAGTGAAGATCGTTATAAAATACCTGCTAACGTAGGTACAAGAAGAGAGCAGATTAGTGACGCACCCTCATACGCCGTTATGTACGTTGTGTATAAATAACGATCGGCCGTGCATTGATATACGGCTGATGTGGAAGAATGCTTCTGATAATAACGCTCTTGTTCCTACGCGAAACCGTTTCATCCCTCGACAGAATGTTTGAAATCGTCGGATTCCGTAAGCTGAAACCTATTTAGACGCGCGTGTTACGGCATGCTTTATTTTGATACAGTACTTGAATACGCCTACACCGCTCTGCTCGATGGGTTTACCGAGTGTAGGGCTGGTGAGAATGGTCTAGAGCTGGACGTTTATTTAAAAAGTTTAGACTCTTTGAAATACCATGAACTTTGGTACAAAGCAATTGATCGGTACAAGGCTGAGCTCACCTACACCGTTCACCCTGAAGAACTATTTCTTTATATAACGCGCAGTTGTCGTAACGATTTAGAAGATTATTTCAATTGCCGCTATGTTGAGTGAGTTCACGATTGAAAAGCTCGAGTCGGTAGAAATAAACCCTCGATTGGAAAAGCGTGTTTATAAACTTGTGTTTAATAATGTAGCTAACGATGAACTCTTTGTGCGTGCTTTTGATTGTATTCTAGACGTATTTAAAGATGACTTACCAACCGGTTGTAAAGTGGGAACAAAAATAGTACTGAACGATATGAAAGCCCTTCATATCGAATACAGGTTTCCCTATACTTTAAGCGGTGAAATATTATTAAGCCGCATATACTGCGTAATGCAGAGCAATAATGATGTAATTGTAAACTCGATTAAGACCGAGTTTAGTATTTTGAAAAAAAAGTGAATGTATTTATATATTTTTGCGATATTTCTCCTGTACTGATATATGCATATTCTATTGAAATGTATATTTATTTCTATTTGAAATGTATATTTATTTTATATACTCGATTAAGACCGAGTTTAGTATTTTGAAAAAAAAGTGAAATGTATTTATATATATTTTGCTTGATATTTCTCCTGTACGATTATGTACATATTTCTATTGAATTGTATTTATATATATTTTGCGTGATATTTCCCCTGTACGATTATAGGCATATTTCTATTGAAATGTATATTTATTTCTATTTGAAATGTATATTTATTTTATATACTCGATTAAGACCGAGTTTAGTATTTTGAAAAAAAGTGAAATGTATTTATATATATTTTGCTTGATATTTCTCATGTACGATTATGTACATATTTCTATTGAATTGTATTTATATATATTTTGCGTGATATTTCCCCTGTACTGTTATGTACATATTTCTATTGAAATGTATATTTATCTCTATTTGAAATGTATATTTTATTTTATATATATCCATAATTGTGTGTATATATTTCCTGTACTGTTATATGCATATTCCTCAATTGAAATGTATATTTATTTTCTATATATTTATAATAAACAGAATGATGCAATGTTGTTTTACTTAATTGTTACGCCTTCTAAACCAACTTTTAAGAAATATAATAATGCATACAACGGTATTGCGGTATCTGGCAATATTTAAGCCTTCTAAGCCAACTGGCTGATTAGGAGTCTATAATAATGTATACAATGGTATTGCGGTATCTGGCAACTCAAGCCATTTATAGGAGTCTATAATAATGTTTACAATGGTATTGCGGTATCTGGCAACTCAAGCCATTTACAGCCAACTGGCTGATTAGGCGTCTATAATAATGTATACAATGGTATCTGACAACTCAGTCTTCGATTAGAATTAAATGAATACATGGCGCTATCTGGCAACTCAAGCCATTTACGCCAACTGGCTGATTAGGAGCCTATAAAACAACGCCTACTCGGCTGAAGTCTTAATGTGCACTTGGCTCCTGCCAGGTGAACACCTCTCCTCCTCCTTTCTCTCCTCCTTTCTCTCCTCCTTCTTTCTCTTGGGGGATAACGCCGCCTCCAAGTTTTCCTTGTTGCACCTGCAGCATCCCCCCTTTGGGGGAATTTTGTTCTTTTTTCCTTTTTTTTTCTTCTTTTTTGTTAAATTTTTTTGCAACCCTCCCTTTGCAACAACCCCCACCCCCTTTGCAACATTACATAATAACTTGCAACATTCTTGCACACACCCCTTTTGCGGCTATACTACTGGTGTGCTTCATTTTTGCAATCCCAGAGCTGGTACGCGGCGCATTCCATTAAACATAATTTATCTCCATTCAACTTTCTGGATTTAAAGCAATTTAAACATTCTTTTCATTTTTTTGTGATATTTTTTTCTTTCGTCTATTTCCTTTCTACTTTTCGAATTTCGTCGACGAAATCTGAACCTTCTCGGTTTTACGATTCTTTTCCTCTTCCCTATGTGTAGGAAAAAATTCACGAAAGCCATTACTCCGTTTGAATTTTTTCACTTAAATTATTTTCGTGTATTTACTGATACTTTATACACACACTCTGGTATAAATAGAATTTAACCGTTGAATTCATAAATAGTGGTGACTTTGATGTTAGTACAGAGCGGGGAACAAAACACACACACACCACACACACACACACACACACACACACACTTAACCCTTTCGCCTACTCAATCCTCGTTTTCCACACCTCTTTCTCACAAGCCAGCAAAGTTGGCTTTAATTTCACGCCATTTGAATTTCTGACATAACATCTTCGCTTACACCTTTGTCTTTCATTCCGCTGTCAATCCTTTCCACATCAGTGACGATTCTGCAACTTACCTCATTGTTTCTTGCGACAGGAAGAAGCTAAGATAAAAGTAAATAAAATGGGTTTATTTTCCAACGAAAACAAGATGTTACGCACACGGGAATGCAATGTAAACTGTAACATTGGCTATGTACTGTACTGTTTAAAAACTAGCAACATAAATGAATGCATCTTCATTATATTCGGACTTGTATATATATATATATATATATATATATATATATATATATATATATATATATATATATATATATCCACTCGAGTGGATAATACACAATGCTCTTAATTGGAGTGGTTTAGTGGTTTTTATGCTCATAATTCCCATAAGTTTTACCAGATCACTAACTTCTGCTTCATCATGCATTGATACGCCTCCTTGCCATTATGGATCTACAGCCATATTTTACAGCCTTGCTGACATATATGGATCAATATTTCTTATTTCCACGTGTCCTTATGAGTCTCGAATTTCCAAAAGATTGAAATTTGGTTTCCATCGTTGCTCCACGCATCACTGCAATTTCGGTGTTGCTCCCCAAATTCAAGTCTCGGTAACACGAAGTTTTCTGATAACAGCCTCTCCTTACAGCCAAGGCACGTCCATACACTCTCCTCCTAGCGTAGGTGTTGTCGGTCCACTGCCCATCTGCACAATTTCTGGTGCTGTCTTCGGGCGTCTCATGGAAGACAATCTGGAAAATGCGATCCTTCTTTTCATTTGTTCGTTTGTTCTTTTCTAGCGACGAAGGACAAATACTATCTTACTTCAACTGCCGCAGTGTATTTTGAACTGTACCTCGTGGATATATTGAGATCTGATGCACTTTCACTGTCTACTGCTATGTTCGTGGAGAGTGACTACTCATGCCTCAATCCTGCTGGTTAATTCAATGTATTTTTCGTGTTGTAGTGAATCACCAGGCTTTTGTTACGATACCTGAACCATAAAAAGGGCCAACTTCAATGCACCCCCGAAACGACACTTCATCTGAATGAGTATGATGTAGATAGATAAAAAATAATAATAGAACATAGTACACTGTCCTTGTAAATAGTGATCTGTCCAAATATAGGGTTTATGCAAGTGGTTGAACAACTTTGTCTAAGGCATGACCTTTATTTCGAAGACTTACTAATAATTATTAACTTTCACAACAAAAATTTTAGGTGGATTAAAATTTCACACTTCCACATACTTCACATTTAATTTACTGCACTATTTTTTCCATAATGATATACTTTCGCATATTATTCAGATTCCAACTGTCCCGAGTTTTCACTCACACATCAGTACTCGACATACAGAATCCTTCGCACTATCATACTACCACACAGGTAACCCATGTACGTGTATTATTTTATACGTCAATTAATACAAACTTTGTAGTGTCATGCGCCTCAAAGAGCTACATGTGCCACCCTTCTCAGATTCAAACGCTTCAACATTATTCACGTTATTCTACATTCCCAATTCCACACTACTATTATTACTACAGCTACTAGACCAATCACACTAACATTTTACCTTACCACACACGCACTACGCTCACTGAATGTAAAACAGATTGTGACGTCATGCTTCTCATCTCTGTTCTTTGTCTCAATTTATTTATTGATTCGTTTGTCTAGTTTCCTTTCTGTCTTCCAATATTAAAATCGGGAGAGTAAAAAAGAGAGTAAAGGGAGAAGAGAAGGGAGATAAAAAGTAAAAAAGGGAGAGGAAGAGTGAGCCATATTTTTAAACTAATTTCATCCGAAAAATCCATCCATTTTTATCTGTTGTGCTCCCCATCTCTCTCTCTCTCTCTCTCTCTCTCTCTCTCTCTCTCTCTCTCTCTCTCTCTCCTTTCCCCTTACTTCTATCTTTAACCTTAAAGCAGTGGGAATAAAAAAAAATATTCGTTATAGGTTCACTATAGCGAGGTTTAGATGAGATAACTGGATATTGGAATTGTCTCCTAAAGCTCCCCTCGTAAGGACTTTATAACGGGGTTTCGCTCAGTGAGCTTAAGGCAAGGGCTTTAGCGTGTAATTTTGTTTGTATTTTGGTTTAAATACGGAATACAGTGAAAGATGTACGAAATAATATGAAAATAATAATGTTCGAAGTTGGTGATATGTTTTATTTCGTCTTAGATTTTAGCTATTTAGTAACATGTAGAGAATTTCATATTTGCAAATGTTACATGAGCGCATATATATATATATATATATATATATATATATATATATATATATAATTGTATTGGGGTCACAAGTTTGCATATTTAATGATACGGCACGTTGAACATTTTTTCACGTAGGCAAATATACTTCGTAATAACTTGTATAATTTTGTTTAAGGCAAAATCTGTATGACTTAGCGTAAGCCTCTCTTTCATTCAGATATATCTTTCATTACTGAATGTAACAGTTTCTTCTTTTCAGAATGTGTTTACATACGATTCGCTTTTTACTCTACTTAGAGTAAACAAAGAATCTATATGTTATAAACATTGGGCTAAAATTGGTGCAGCTAAATTTGAATTCTAGAAAACCGTTGGAAACTCGGTCTCAATTAGCCAATCACAGAATGGTGTGCCAGTACGTCACGAGGACCACTTTAAATGAACCAATCAGGGGCGTTTGCGATATGACGTCATTAGAACGTCTGCACACAAAAAAGGGTTCCTTGGTTGATTAGAGTTATAATGAGTCTTGAAGGCAGAGATGGGGAAGTTGGGGTAGTTAAAAAAATATATTTTGGGGGGATTAGAGAGAGTGTCATTTGAAAAAATTATTTTTAACGAACAGAAGAAATATGTTTTATGATAGAGATTAAGTTCAGGAATTTTCCTTTATTAAGCATATAATATTGAGGTGTATATATATATAACCTTTGGTTAGCTTCCGTCGAATTGTTCATTCTGACGAAGGTCAAGCTTTTCACTCCACTTTAGACCTACAGTTTAACGTGGAATCCGAACCACGCCCCACCAACAGCCCAGCATCTTAACCACTAGGCCACCTAGGGTACCCATTTATCTACCAACCACTTTCTTTTATTGTGTGGAAGGATGAACAGCTGGGTTTTGCTGCGCGCCGGCTGCTGTCACTGGGTCTCGAACCCGGGGCCGATGGATTCGTAGTCAGCGACGTTAACCACTACACCACGAGACGCATATATATATATATATATATATATATATATATATATATATATATATACAGGGTGTTTCAGGTCGACCCTAGAAATATGGAAAAGAAACGCTTCATATTAGTCACTGAATTACTATGACAAACTTCAAATACCAAATAGAAACTACAAATTGGTGGAATTTGTAGTTTGTATTTGGTATTTGAAGTTTGTCATAGTAATTGCGGAACTAATATGAATTGTTTCTTTTCCATATTTCTAGGGTTGACCTGAAACACCTGTGTATATATGTATATATATATATATAGGAAAAATAGCATTATATAATTTTGAACTGAGAATAATATATCATTAGGGACAGAAACCTGAATACTACATAAGGTGCGACATTTACACAAAGTGCAAAGTCAAAATAAGGAAATGGAGGTTACACGTTATATATATATATATATATATATAAGTACAGGGTGGTGCAAAAGTCTGGACCCATAGGCAATTTACTATATAAAAAATATCTTTCGATTTTTATAATAGTTTTTATAATTTAATTTTTGTTTATAATTTTACTAAATATTTTTCAGATTGTTACCCTATGGCAGACAAGTTAACAATAGCAGAAAGAATAGAGCTTGTGATTTTGTATGCAAAAGAAGGAGCCACCTCACGTTCAGTCGCAAATTTCCTTATGCCTCGATTATACGAAATACCATTACACTTATTGTAAATTCTGAACTAGAATGTTAAATTTAACATAATTTAGTCACTGGTGTATGGTTAATTAAATTTCATTTCATAATAAACTTCCTGCACCACCCTGTATATATATATATATATATATATATATATATCTACTATTGTACACTTCCCCTCTTTCTCCATCCAGCCCCCTACTTTAATGATATGATCTTGTGCAGCTAGCGTGTTTCGCGTGAAATGTCATGATTGTCAAAGTGTTATTGGAAATGTCGTAACGCACATAGAGACCTCTTGATAAATGAGATGAACAGGCAGTTAAAAACATTTACATCAATAAAACGTAAATTTGCTTCTTATACCATCCGTCACTTCATCCCCGTTTACATTAAATGACATTATGTTAAGAGGTAGGGCAAAAATTGTATAAACTGTCCCTTGGCATTAATCCATTAAAAACAATGTTCATCGGATACCACAATGACAGATACACTGAAAATAAAAGCTGGTTAATTTGATTAATTAAAAGTGATTTTACTGGTGCCGCTTTAGAGTGAACGACGGTTCAATGAACCACTTTCAACTAGAGGGTGGGCCACTTGAAAACCCTGTTAGTTACTTCTCGGAAAACAGCATTGGTAAATACTGTTCAGTTACTACTATTCAAAAAAACTCGTGCGTACACTTCCAGACCTGAATAGGTCCCTACCAACATGAATTACGCAAGTCTTCCTGCCATTCGTTATATACAATAAATATAGGTGTTGACTCGCTGGGGCCACTTTCAAGTGGTCCATTCTGTGTATGAATCGAACATTTTTAGCTATTACCAACTTTTTAATTTGTCCAAAAAACATGCTATAACCACTCTTACAACAAGGTTTTCTCAGTGTTAGTTGAAATCAGCACTGATGTTCAGCCAGTCTTGCGTGATATTCACTCAATCACGTTAATAAGATAAACTTATCATTGCAGCAGAGGGATACACTGAAAATGTAAACTTGTTTTGCTGGTACCTCTGTGGGCAAATTTTTTCTATAGCATCGTGTCCAGGTGGATATTGAAAACATGCCATCTGTCCAAGCTAATTGCTACACATTGGTCCTATTGGAGAAATATGGTATACCATATTTATACACGGATACTCAATAACGGATGAGTTACCCTTTTCATCCAAAACTGAGAAACTGTTTTAACTATAGAAGGCCACTGTGTGACAGCACACACAGCGATTAGTGTCAGGTTTACGTAACCCCATAATGGAAATTATATTTATAGCTTGAATTAAACAGTTTATTGTTACTAAATAATAATAAAAATTAACTTGCGTACATAAAACATTATTTTATTTTAATAGGCCACGCTGGCCTTTAAAAGTTAATACAGTATATTAATATACAAAAAGCCTCCAAATTGTAAGCTCGTTTCAAATTTTTTCAAAGAAAACTGCGAATTATTGTGTAAAAGTTTATTTGCATCAATATCCTATATTTAAAATATAGGATATTGATGCAAATAAACTTATTTTTAAGCTTTTGGTTTTCATAACTAGTTGTAGAAATGATAATTAATTCACAAAAAGATAGATACGCATTTGTTGCACTGATTAAAGATAGTAATATCATCTTAAGCTACAATAAAATCCACGATTATTACTTAAGAAAACAAATAAATGTAATTTGCCTTTAGCATAGTGATCTAAAATAACAAAGAATGTCACTTTAGAAAAATGTATTCACACTGTATCTATGACGTGCATAATACTGTTTAATCATCCCTGTCTGAATCAGAATCAATGTCATGAGTAACTCCTTGAATATTTTCACATAGTTCACCAGCCATGCAGATGCATGCTTCCGTACATGCAAGATTACTGGCCTGGTACTGACATAAATCAACGCGTTTGCAGGCTAACTTTTTACATCTGCAGGACGTTAGTTCCACAAGTCCACTGGGAGCAGATTCAAACCTTTGATATCAAAAGGGGGTAAGCTGTCCGTCATCAATCGTCCATCCGTGACCTTCAGGAGATGGCATGTTCTGCTGCGCCTCCAGTGATCTTTTTCAGATTAACGACTAGAAGCTGACCTTTTCCAGGTGATTTTTTAAACTATTAGATGTAGGGGGGGATTTCATTCCTTCGTCCCTTTTAACAGAACATCCAGTATCGTGTGCTGTCGACTGAGGTGTCTACTTTCTCGGCATTGTACAATGCACAAACAAGCTTCTCGCAGTTCATCACAATATCTGCGGACATTTCAATACGTTCTCTTTCTTGGTAGTCTGCTGACGCTCTTACCATTTTTAGGTACTTCTTTTCAATACCACAGAATGAGCTTGTGCTATCACACCCAGTGAAAATGTGCAATTCTGGAAGAGCAGAACACATTCTTGGTCCAAGGATACTGTATTTGCAATATTGTGGATAGGAATGTATTTAAGTTTATATTTTTTCCAGTGCGAACAATGGAATCTGTTGTATAGATACATACTCAATACCGCTACATAGTGTCTCGGGACTGGATTATAACCCTTGGGTAATCGTCAGAGGCATTAAGAGCATGAAATGTCGTTCGAGTATCGACGTCTTATGGTCACATCGAAGTTCCTCAGTAGAACGAACAGTCGTTTAGTGGAATTACTGCATCCATTCCCTTCTTGAATCCACCTCCAAGATTACCTTTTTACCGGGTGGCAAACTAGTAGGGTCCTTTTCACACCACGTTTTACTTAGATATGCATTAATGTTAGCTTTGTTTACTGGATTTCTGATACATTTTTCCCATTGCTTTGGTACAGGTGTGTTATCTCCACATATTTTCACCCCAAATAGAGGAGAGCATTCTCGTTGATTCTGTTGCAGTCCCGTTGGTGAAATGGTTGTACAAGAAGTTCCTAATACTTACCAGCTAGTGCTCAAATGTGCTGGCTCCTCCACTTTTTACCATTTGCATAGTTGACATCGCATCTACTCTATATATGAAAATGATATTGGAGCTTCTGGCATTGGGTATCTGAACTGAACTACTACTACCTTTTCAAGTTCTGAAAGAACAACACTTTTCACGGTTTTCCTAAGTAATCCATCAAAATACGCCAATGAGAAGGGTACATCAGGTAGTTCATAGGTTAATACCTCATTTATGTTGACATCTCTGGAGTTGACATCTATGATCAATCTACCAAACAGCTCCTTGTCGGCATGTACTGATTTCATTTTCTCATTTGTAGCTGCCTTTGTTGTTTTGAGTTTGATATAGGGTAGAGTTTCGCAAACACTTTTGTGCATGTGTTCAATCTCTTCGATGAAGGTCTCCATGTGGCTTCTACCAATATCAGGCGAGTTTACAAGCTTTTGTGCTGTGTCGTCAGGCACAACACTATGTTTAGAAGTGGCGATCTCCCTTCATCACTAATGGGAATAAGAATGGATTTGTCATAACCTCTAATGAAAACAGGAGCCCATTCATATCGGATTCATCTTCTTCCTTTCAGATCCTGACTCCTTTTGTGAACCAACCCTTTCATCGTCCACAATACCACACATTTTTTTTGTGGCTGATGTGATGGCTGCCCTTTCGTGACTCGCTAAAGCACCAGGACGTTGAGTAATGCCTATTGTGCCTCCATGTTTCTTTGAATCAAGATTTACTGACTGTCCAAAGGCCAAGTCTGGCCAAACCTGACTGAGGAATGCGACCTACTAACATGATTGCCATTGGATTCAGGAATTCTGTGTACATCTGGATGAGTGCTTGGAAGTTTATGCATGTCCGTTAGATATATAGGTAGCCATCTTGAGTAATTGGTTCTGTCCATTGAGAAGAAATAAGGTACTATTCCAGCTATAGCCAGTGGCGGTCCTAGCTTACATGACGCCCTGGGCGAACCTCACCTTCAGCGCCCCCCCCCCTGTTCGCCAACACACACACATTCGAATCCCCCCAAAATAAAGGACAGACATAACTCTTTCACAAAATAACTTTTTATTGGACTAATTGTTGGAACTTCAGAACCAAAACAAAGACTCAAATTTCTGAATTTTACAAATCCTTCATCACGTAAATAGAATAACTCACTTAAGAGAATGTAATTATGATACTATGAACAGGAAAAATACAAATTAAATTGCACAACTGCCATAAATAAACTAGAGAATCAAATTTCTAAATTGTACAAATGCTCTATCACATAAATAGAATAAGACACTTAAGAGAGGGTAATTATTATGCTACACTTTGAACAAGAAACAAAATAAATTGCACCACAGCACAACTGCCATCTAAAGCCTGACTCTTCTTACCTTCCTTGATGCAAAGTCATGAATTAAATCATCATATGAAATCTGCTCAGCAATTGTATGATTTATACTGATGATGGCCAGACCGGTAAGGCGTTCCTGTGACATAGTTGACCTCAGGTAGGATTTGATGAGCTTCAGCTTTGAAAAGCTCCTCTCTGCTTCAGCAACAGTGACTGGAAGAGTAAGACCAATTCTGAGAGCAGTCCACAAATTTGGATATATTTCAGAGAGCTCCCTTTCATGGATAAATGTCAGCAGTTCAAGCAAGGATATGGTCTTTGATGGCAAGTCAGGCAAGTTCTTCAGCTCCTGTGCAAGCTCTCTGCCATCCAAGTCAGATTGTCCCTTAAAGTGTAGTGTAGTACTAAGGTTCACACATTGTTGTGTCAGCTCCTCAAATGTGAGATTTTGGAAATGTGTCAGCACTCCAAACTTCTCTCCCACAATTTCCAACGTGGAAAATCTTTCCTGAATGGCTGATGTTGCAGCATCAACCACTGCATTGAAAAATGTCACCTCCAGCTTCTTCAAAGCATCAATCAAGGGCTCATCAGATGCTTCATAGGAGAAGTGCCGCTTTGTGGACCTCAGCCGTTTTTGTTTTAACACAGCCTCCACATTCATTTGTTCACAGATATCTGTGGCTGCCATTTGTGCAGCCACAAAACCTGTTGCCCTGTAATTGCGGAGACCTCTCTCTGTTTTTTTTAGGAGATTTACTGCAACATCAACGTGCATGCTAGGAGACTGCATCTGCTTGCTCACATGCTGAATTTGGCACAACAGGTCATGCCACACCACTGAACAAATGGCGAAGCGGTATGACCCAACCTCCTCTGACAGAGATTGAGCCTCGACCTTTATTACAGAGTCTTTGGTGTGGTCCCTCACCTCGATCAGTGCATCTCTCACTGCAGCTGCCTGATATCTCAGGGGCTCCACACTCTTGATCTTGCTTTCCCACCTTATATCAGACCACATCTTCAATGTGATGTTCACATGTTTTTTCAAAATGGCCCATCGTTGTGTGGAGGCTGAAAACAAGTTGTAAAGCTTCTGCAAGATGCCAAAGTAACTTGTGGCATCAATAGATCCCTTAGCAGCATCGGCCACAAGCAAATTCAGAGAATGAGCCCCACATGGAACAAACAGAGCTCTGGGATTAATTTCTAGGAGCCTGGATTGAACACCCTTGTTTTTCCCCTCATGTTGGCCCCGTTGTCGTATGATTGTCCTCTACAGTCCATGAAAGGAACTTTTAGCTCCTCCAGTCTCTTCAGAATCAGAGATGCCAAATGTTGACCAGTGGACTCCTCTGCCTCCAAAAACCCATGAAATGTTCCTTTATATGGGGCTTCCCCTCCAGTGACACAACCCGAATCACAACTGACAACTGTTCAGTGTGGCTGATATCTGGAGTGCAATCTAGAATTATTGAAAAAAACTTTGATTGTTTGATGTCGCTCACCATTGCTGAAATGGTCTTGCTGCTCGACAAATCAATGAGTTCGTTTTGTATGTGGTGGCCGAGGTAGCTGGTGTGACTGGAGGTCCCTTTTTGGACACGGTTAATGTGCTCTTGCATTATAGGATCAAATTGTGCCATCAGTTCAACTTCTTTCAGAAAATTGCCATTTGATGGTGAGAACAATTTTTCTGTATGTCCCCTTAGTGCCAAATTCCTAACTGCCAGAGAATGCACAATAGCAGTGAGACGTGTCAGCACCGCTCTCCATCTCAACTTCTCAGCCTCCAGAAGTGCCATCTCCTGCTTGTCAATGGTCTCCCCCTTTCTCATCCTCACTGCCAGTTCTTTCCAGATTTTCATAGAATTTAGGTGTTCTGAACTGTTGTCATGTGATGTGAGCAATGAGCTTGCATGCTTCCAGTCCGAGAGTCCCAAACTTGTTAAATTTATTTTCCTCTTGGAAAATAATGTACAACAGAAACAGAAAAGGCTGTTGTTTTTTAAGGAATAGACCAACCAACTTCTGGTTATATTTTCCCCACTAACCAATGACTTCCTGAAGTATTGATGGTGGAAACTTCTTCCGTCACTGTCGTTTCTAGGGAATACAAAGTCAGATGGTACTTGACTTGGTCCCTGGAAACCAGTTGTGTCCGAATTCTCTCAGTCAGAACTGAAGGCCAGTTAGCAGGGTCGGTGGACAGAGACTCATCCTCAGGAGGCGATTCTGCTCCAGGCCTTTCTAATAGAAAGAACAAGAGCATTACTCATTAGTATACACACCTAAGTTAGATAACACATTATTCACAGCACTTTGTTATGGTGGTGGTGTTATGGAATTATGGTGGTGAAACACCACATATACCCAGTAACCCAGACCCAGTGATAATAACATTATAATTTATAACTGTTTGCAAAATGCTTTGCAGGGATGCACACACATACACACACGCACACACTCACAGACATATGTGCACACAAACTCACCTGAAGAGTCCTGCCGGGGAGAAGTAGAAGCAAATGGGTCTTCATCCTCAGGATCAGACTGCATTTGTGGAGACATATGTGAGGCTGAGGAGGTAGATGGCTCCTCAGCCTCAATAATGGCAGAAGTAGACGGCTTCTCATCCTGGCTAGTGGCAGAGGGTGTTCCAAAATATTTCAAAAGTGCCCCTGCAAATAGTAAATAGAACATAACAGACCAATGCATGAATAGGCTAGTACAATTAATTTAACATGTTATTAAGCACAATTTATTAAACTTTTAGAATAGGAAACAAATGAATAATACAACCTCCTTGGTTAATGGCTAATTATATACATAATAGTACACTTCAAATGACTCAGAAAGCTATATCACAAAATAGCAGTGCAATATAGCAGTGAAGAGTAGATGACATAGCTCTATACCTTTATCTTTTGCTCGTTTCTCCTCTTCTTCTTTCCTCTTTTTTCTAAACTGAGCACCTGATAGCTTTGACCTCTTCTTATCCATTTGCGGTTATTTGACAGACCTTAGTGGCTTAGTGTGAAGATTCGTTCTGTAATAAATAATATACATTTCACTATTTAACCAAACCCAGAAAAATAACATTACATATGTTAAAGTATGGGCCTTTATTCCCAATAATATTAATCTGGAAGCATTTTGCATTGTTTAGGTCTTTTATGGGAAGGTTTATGGAAAATGCAATAGATGGTTTTTTATTAATAAAAATATATTTATTGATCTTTTATTATTTATTTTATTTTATTTTTTATTTTTATTTATTTCTTTATTTATTTATTCTTATTTTTATTTTTATTTTTTTTGCAGGCGCTCATGCCGCCCCTCCACAAATGCCGCCCTGTGCGGCTGCCCATATTGTCCATATGAGGAACCGCCACTGGCTATAGCAGACAAATGAAGTTGCCAATCCCCATTCCTCTCGGCTTTAATAAATTCGAGTAACAATTGTATCATCTCTATGGACATGTCCCAGAATGCAAACAACTTAGACCTCAGTTTTCCTTTGTCTTTGAAAGTTGAAAATAGAATTTGCAAGTTTCCTATTTTGTAACATAGCTTTGTGAAGTTTGTATGTAGCATTTCTTCGTTCTTGGCGCTGTCTGCACGATCTTGAAAAAGACTATACAATTCTTGCTCCTGTTCAGCGTCGAGTACACCAGTGGAATTTTCACCATCTGCTACCCACCGAGAAAATGACTTCAGCTGCAATCGCATCATTACTTCTATGACTAACTTGTGTGCTCGAACTCCGCGGTTATATTACTTCCATTTAAGCAAAGATGACGCTGTGCCACTTCCACATGTACCAGATTCTATCAGGAGGTCTTCCATGCCAGAATCCGCAAAGTATTTTCCTGGTACAGCGAGATAATTTAGAGCTATGTGGAAACCACCCAATCTGATAACTGTGTCTTTGGAATTCATCCTTGAATTTCCTTTGTATTTCGTTAGCTTTTACATATATAGGCAAGTCAAATGTTATCACAGAATCTCTGTCCCAAAGTCTTCATCATTGTCTGGACTTGCCTCATTACTGTATACACTGTACTGAACTTCGTTGGGGATCCAGCGATCATTGGACAGTAGCCTATCTGTGTAAGTGGTGAATTTACTTGTGATACAAGTTCATTGAAAGCACTCCAACTTGGAGTCTTCTGTTTTTCAGGGTCTGGTCTGATGAAATAAACTTCAAATACCTTCGAGGGGCATAAGCGTACAAGAGTACAAGAGAGTCATCACGTTGGTACCATGTTTTCTGTATGATATCTTTAAATTGGGAAATTACAAGTTTCTTGCCAAAAGCGCCACATGCTTTGATTTCCTGTCGAAAATCTGTTACCTTCAGTTCCAAACTGTCATCTCTGAAACACCACTAACGTTGTGGAGGGTATAATATGTTTTCCATCCAATGTTTATTCGGGTATATCATCGTTGTTTGTAGCCGTTTGTATGAAGATGTTAGGGGTAATATTTGTAGGAATCACAACACCGTTGTTTTCAGAGAACCTGTACACTGCGTTCGCACTTTTTAAGCAGATTACATTTTCTCCAATGTTTTCAAACGTTTTTCCCCGATTTCAATGAAATTTGTAGCAAATAATCACTATATATAGCGACATTGATGGTATTCATTTCGATAAAATATTTTGATAATTAAAATAATTATGTCATTTTATTGAAAAATATGTAAAAATATTGTGTCCCGAATTATTAAGCAAGTATTCTATTTACGGATCTAAATGGTGAAAATGGGTAAGAAGAAGGATTTAACACTAACTGAGAAAAGAAAAATAGTCAAGTTACTCGCTGAAAATATAAAATCTATTGGAATTGCGAAGCAGTTTGGCAGAGCTTATCGAACTGTAAACAAGCTTGTAGCGGAGGGTACCAAACTGAGGCAGCGAAGTGATAAAGGAGCTATAAGAAAAGTGACAAGGCGGCAGATATCTGTAATCAAGCGCAAATTGCAAAGCATCCATTGTCCTCAAGTAAAGAGGTTTTTGAGCAGGATGGCATACATAATGTACCAAGAACATCTCGATGTGGAATCCTCCAAACAATTGGCAAGACGTGTAAACCTACGATTCAGTTATCATTAACACTAGGTACAAGAAGCAGCGTGTTGAATGGGCGCGTCAGCACGTGAAAACAGATTTTAATACTATATTGTTCACCGATGAATGAAAAGCAACCCTTGAGGGACTTGATGTTTGGTCAAGAAGATGGATAGCTGAGAGCCAATTTCTACCATCGAGATTAAGACGTCAACAAGGTGGAGGTAGTGTCATGTTTTGGGCAGGATTGATAGGCATGAAGTAGCTGTCCCATACAGAGTGCCTGATGGTGTAAAAATGAATGCCTAGTCTTACTCAAACTTTCTAAAAGAAAACCTCATTCCATGGTAGAGATTGACCCTTAGCAATCCATCTTCTTGACCAACCATCAGATCCCTCAAGGGTTGCTCTTCATTCATCGGTTAACAATACAGTATTAAAATCTGTTTTCACGTACTGACGCGCCCATTCAACACGCTGCTGCTTGTACCTGGGTGTTAATGGCGACTGAATCGTAGGTTTACACGTCTTGCCAATTGTTTGGAGGATTCCACATCGAGATGTTCTTGGTACATTATGTATGCCAGCCTGCTCAAAAACCTCTTTACTTGAGGACAATGGATGCTTTGCAATTTGCGCTTGATTACAGATATCTGCCGCCTTGTCACTTTTCTTAGAGCTCCTTTATCACTTCGCTGCCTCAGTTTGGTACCCTCCGCTACAAACTTGTTTACAGTTCGATAAGCTCTGCCAAACTGCTTTGCAATTTCAATAGATTTTATATTTTCAGCGAGTAACTTGACTATTTTTCTTTTCTCAGTTAGTGTTAAATCCTTCTTCTTACCCATTTTCACCATTTAGATCCGTAAATAGAATACTTGCTTAATAATTCGGAACACAATATTTTACATATTTTTCAATAAAATGAGATAATTATTTTAATTATCAAAATTTTATCGAAATGAATACCATCAATGCTGCTATATATACTGATTATTTGCTACAAATTTCATTGAAATCGGGGAAAAACGTTTGAAAACATTGGAGAAAATGTAATCTGCTTAATAAGTGCGAACGCAGTGTAATATTCTTCATTGTCAAAGCAAGACTTGTGTCCTTAAGCATTTTCTTTCTTGCATATGATGCGCTAGGTACAATATCTTGACCAATCATAATCACGTGGCACACATTCGCTTCATTGACACCTTTTGAATTGATATCTCCATACTGGTGAATGTCTGAGGTCTGTGTAGACCTCAACCATCTGAGAAACCAACAGAGACTTTGTGGAACAATTTCTTTTGACATTTACAAGTTTAAATCATCAATATCTACTGGTCGTATGCTGACTCCTCCTGCCTTTTTTTAAGTCTGCCTGTATTATCTGTGCTGTACGGAAGGGAACTTGTGTTGGACTCATGCTGTCACTCTTCATCTTACTGTATTCTTTATCTTGTAATTTTTCTTGACGCTACATTTAGGACATTCTGCAAAGATATGTCGCTAAAATAAATCCGTTCTGGTTTGGAAGGATTTGAAGGTTGATTGAAAACGAAAGGTGTCTTGATAGTGTTTTTGGAGCCTGATCTTCAGCTTTTCAGATTGATAGTTACTGTATCTGCTAGTACACCTCTTTCTCTAGGTAATATTTGTACCGTTACCGTGTTAACAGGAAATGCATAGCATACACTTTATTGTCCAGTATTCCTTGATGTATCTCTTCTACCAGATCTTGGAATGCTTTAGAGAACATATTTTAATTTTCTGGTTCTTTGTATAACTTGAACTCTACATTTCTTCTTGCAACATACTGAGCTTTGCACACTTGGTGGTATTTGGCTTCTGCAGCTTTTAGGTCAACCTCTTGCATTTTAGTCATGTCATTTCTTTCCTTTGCTGCCTCTAGGATTGTATTGCAAGCTGAGAATGTTGCAACTGATAAGAGCTCTTTTACTTTGAGTAACCTTCTGGCAAAACATACACATTACACAAGGACCAGTCAGTGTTTGGTATGAGTGACCTTGAAGATCTTGATGTGAATTCATCCTCTTTTCTACTTTCGTCATCCATAAGAACTGGAGATGGGGTCGTGGATCGCCTAGCAAACTTCAGGTTCCGTGAACTTGCGTATTTGGCATAACAATTTCTGTACTAAACAATGCATAGCTTGGTTGAGATTGTCTAAATCTTGTCTTAATCTGTGTTCATTTCAGCTCTGTTTTGTAGCCTCGATAAATTTTGATATGCCACTTTTAGATCTGTTTACAGTTTCATTGGAGTCTGTGTGACATATTAAACATTTATTCCATTCTGTTCTCTTTGTCCGTTTCTCAGGTAGGAGATGAAAAGCGACCTCCTCGTCACATTAATCAGTGTCCATTTTCATCTGAAATATTTAAATAAATATTAATTTTTGTGTAGAGTTTGCATATACAGTAAACACTCGTTATTTATATATATTAGTGGATTATCCATACATGTGACATATGATCAAGATAGATGAACTATTAAAGGGGTTACAAGGTATTAATTAAACCCTACCCCTTAACCCTTTATGTTACCATGTTGTTTCTATTTAACATTTCAAATACACGCATTTAGACTTAACCCTACAAAAAAGTTGTGCGATAGAGGGTTAAATACAATGCTTTCATTTGGCACTGTAGTATGTAATACAGAACCTCTTGTACAAAATTATCTATACCACAATTCTTTAGTACAACAGGACTGAACTAGTTCCTAAGACACCTAGGAAGCATATCCAATTGTCAAACCTTTCGAATACTTGGTGTGCTACGTCAACTTTTTCTATGGATTTGGGCTACGTCGTAGCCAATGTCGTAACACCGCTTCCCGTTGATCAGCGAAGTTAAGCGACATTGGGTTTGGGTAGTAGTTGGATGGAAGACCGTCCTCCGGGTTCAGATTATGTAGCGACCTTGGTTCGGATCCCACGTAAAGCTGTAGGTCCCCCTCCGTCATATGACCTTAGATGTTGCGAAGAAGGTTAAACAAACCTAATAATTATTATTATTATTCTATGGATTTCCTCCTGGACTATACGATGCAAGACTTTCTACTGATTTCATACACAATTATATCATGCAGTGGAGAATACAGGGTCTCCCCTTTGTTTCACAGGAAGTGTATGGAATACAACAGCCGAACATATTAGACAGGTTCGTCATGAAATGTGCATCATAACTCAAAAATTTCAACCTTCGCGCAATGAAATACCGTAGTACATGCTCGCATCGTTAGGAGCCTCCACTTCATCTTGTAGTGATTGTTCAGATTAGCGTGCCGAAAGCAAAAGTTTCTGAAATATGTCGGAGCGGAGCCTGGAGCTAGGGTGCCTGAAGCAGAATGGAGCCTGGAGCTAGGGTGCTTTTGAAGCAGAATGGAGCCTGGAGCTAGGGTGCTTTTGAAGCAGAATGGAGCCTGGAGCTAGGGTGCTTTTGAAGCAGAATGGAGCCTGGAGCTAGGGTGCTTTTGAAGCAGAATGGAGCCTGGAGCTAGGGTGCTTTTGAAGCAGAATGGAGCCTGGAGCTAGGGTGCTTTTGAAGCAGAATGGAGCCTGGAGCTAGGGTGCTTTTGAAGCAGAATGGAGCCTGGAGCTAGGGTGCTTTTGAAGCAGAATGGAGCCTGGAGCTAGGGTGCTTTTGAAGCAGAATGGAGCCTGGAGCTAGGGTGCTTTTGAAGCAGAATGGAGCCTGGAGCTAGGGTGCTTTTGAAGCAGAATGGAGCCTGGAGCTAGGGTGCTTTTGAAGCAGAATGGAGCCTGGAGCTAGGGTGCTTTTGAAGCAGAATGGAGCCTGGAGCTAGGGTGCTTTTAAAGCAGAATGGAGCCTGGAGCTAGGGTGCTTTTGAAGCAGAATGGAGCCTGGAGCTAGGGTGCTTTTGAAACAGAATGGAGCCTGGAGCTAGGGTGCTTTTGAAGCAGAATGGAGCCTGGAGCTAGGGTGCTTTTGAAGCAGAATGGAGCCTGGAGCTAGGGTGCTTTTGAAGCAGAGTGGAGCCTGGAGATAGGGTGCTTTTGAAGCAGAATGGAGCCTGGAGCTAGGTGTCCGGATTCTGATCAGAGCTCGGAACTGGTTCGTTTGAGCCCAGCGCCTATAAATGAAGCTAAAAATTTTTGGTTGAAGAACTTTGTAAAATATGTATAGAAATAATTTCTTCGTTTATCGTACATTTATTACAGCAAAATCTCGTTATAACGTATTTCCGGGAACCTTGCATTTTTCTACTTTATATTGAAAGTTCTTTATAGTCAAACTACTTGATACGTGTGGAGAAGAGAGAGTCGATAAAAACGGAGCCTTACTCATATGTACTAGTTATTATTTTTCATAATTTGGAGATTACTCGTCACTGTTCACACTTTTAACACAAGCATACAGTCACTTAAGAAAGCAGTCAAACATTTTGTGCATGTCTGTAAGAATACAATATATTTTTTCATGAGTAGGTACTACTTTTCATAATTGAAATAAAATTATACTTCCCCATTTAATACACACTATGCACACTTTCAATAATCCATACTACCAAACTTCGCACTTCCTGTCCTATCCACTCCTATGCCGCTGATTCCACTCTTCACTTCTCCACCCGCTTCACGTTCCTCTCAACAGTCACTCCATGCTTCGCGTGAGACGGCTATAATGCACCTGACCTCTGATCTTTCTACTAACTTTGAATGAGGCAGAGAAAACCTTATGGCTTTCAATGCCTCAAAAACTCGGTTCCTTCATCTATCTACTAGTCACAATTTTCCACACGGCTATCTACTTATCTTCAACAATAAACAATTCAATCCTTCCTCGCCTCTTAACGTCCTTAGTGTTTCCTTTCTTCGCGATCTCTCCTGGAAAGATCACATATATTCCTTCTGAAACAGCTTCTGAAAGGTTAGGTATGCTGTACGCTTCTTGTGTGTTGGGTGGCTGAACCCACACAGCTCTACTTGACCGGGTGGAATCAAAAGCTTTTCGTCTCGTTAATTCCCCGCCTCTTACTGACCGTTACTGTCTTCAGTTCCTCTCTCTTCGCCGCAATGTTGCCTCACTCTCTCTTTGCTATCGCTATTATAACGGACACTGCTCTTCTGAACACTTGCTGCATGCCTCCTCCTTTAAGGAGAGCTTCCAGTACTAGACTTTCGATACATTCTCATTCCTTTTCTGTCCAACTTTCTAAACTTTCTAACACAAGGGTTACTCGGTATTCTCAATTTTTCATCTACTCGATCGGTCAACTTTGGAACAATTTTCCTCAATCCATTTTTCCCCCTTTTAAACACTACGTTCAGGCATCTCGAAAACTTTGGACCTTGATTTTGACTTCTTCTTTGGCAGGGGTAGGGGCGTGGGCGTTTTTGCTGGCATTTACCCTTGGCCCCTCCTTCCTGCATATAAATACGTTATAACTGAAACGGAAACTGTGTCGGAATTTCTAAAATTAATGCGTAAAAATGAAAAATACGCTGTTATGAAGTACGTTATATCACGATTTTATTACATTACTTATATGGGATATCTGACGGGGACTTACGAAACGTACGTTAATCTGGAAAATACATTATTATGAGGTACGTTGAAATGAGATTTTATTGTATATGATTTTAAACGAGTGAAAACATTAGTTTTGTAGGTATATGCCGTACCACTATTCTTAATCTTAATATAACCAAGTATTTAGCGTCAACTCGCATAAGATAAATAAATAAAAAACACTGGCGTGAAAAAACCAAATTTATTTATTTCACAGCTCAGACACAATGAACTGGTTTCATTTTAATGTTAGCACCCCAAATTAACTAGTAATCAGTTAGGTTACTTTTATCTTTTATAGAAACTAATTTGCTTAACAAGTTGTCCCTAAGGACTAAAAATGGCAGGTCATTTATTTACAATAAATATTAAGTCATTAGCATAAGTATTTGTACAAGTATCACAAATTTAATTTCTGCATCTGTTAAAGATTGATTACAAATGTCACTAGCAACGTCTGGCTATAAGTTATACAATAACTTCTTCCCTTTCAGCAAGTATGCGATGCACAGTTCAACGTCTTATTAACAGTTTGTTAGTTGGCTAGACCTATTCAGGATTTTTGTGGTTTTGCTTTTAATGACTGCTTCTTAATGTACCGTTATTGTTTAAAATTAACGAATATTTCTTCAACTTATTTGGTTATCCCTCACTTCAAAACCTTTTTAGCCTTGGCTTAATTCACTACAGTATGTAGTGTACCCTCGGATGCAGTAACATGACTTATGTCTTACTGACATGGAATATTGAGTGAATACAAGCATAGTAATTGAAAAGTTAGCTTTATTAAAGTTTATTTATACACTAATTTTGGTGTTATTTTCATTTTATGTACCAATATTATTACGGGTTAACGTCCCAGTTTGGCATGTTCTACTAACAGATTAAGTTAGGAATGCCTGTTCCATAGAACTTACTCATTCTAGGAGACTTATGTTGTTATTAGATTACTATTATTAACTATATTAATTTCCAAACGCTCGTTTTTTAATTAGTTAATAGCATGGCACCCCCGTCAAGTACTTGCAGTCGCTGTAAAGGAAAGTTTGCCGCTTACGCGTTTATTTTGGCTAATAATAATAATGATCAGTTAGTTTGTAGGTGGTGCTCAAACATGGAATTGCTGAGGAACGAGATAGAGCGTGAGAGGGAGTCCAGAGTGATGCTTGAAGAAAGGGTGGTGCTCCTGACGGCAAAGTTAGAATCCCTTGGGCCTTCTGAAAAGCGTTATTCTTCAGTCACGGCCCCTCCTGCCCCAGTTTCTACTAATGATATAAATGATACTAATAGCCCTCTCTCTCTCCCTAGTTCCCGACCCTTCGTGCAAGTGCGTAATGGAGCCCCATTGAGACAACCTTAGACTTGTCTACCGGTATTAACGAACAATAAGTTTTCTGTTTTAGGCTTCGAAGACGTAGATGAACCTGAAATACGACTCGTTGGTGATTCCATTGTTCGAGGGCGGCTCGAGGAATTCTGCGGGAGAAACCCCCGTCGTTAGGCGCCGTTACTGCTACCCTGATGCAAGGGTGGAGGATATAACTAAGTGTTGATTTTTTACAGACGGAACCTCTGAGGACACAACGTATGTTATTCACGTCGGTACTAATAACGTTCTAAATTCTAGATCGGAAGAGCTGCTGGCTAGGTACAGGGACTTACTAGAACGACTAAAGGAAAAAACTATTAAGATTGTTTTAACAGGTATACTTCCTCGAATTATTCAATGTAACGAGTTCTACAGCAAGGCGACCTATATTAACAACTTAGTCACTTTGTCAACAGGAAGGAGTGCATTTTCCAAATTTTTGGAGCAGTTTCTACTGCAGGAGGGACTTGTTCCTCAGAGATGGACTTCACTTTAATGACGTTGGAGCTGCGTATTTAGGAAGACTATTTCATAATACTGTTTGTTCTTTTTCAGGCTGCCGTAATTCGAATGGTCCCGGCGTAATTTCCTTAAAATTCCCTTGCGCGCGGGAAGGTATCGCGGTTACAAACAATTTGAAGGTTCTATCCTTAAATGCTCGTAGCCTACAAAATAAAATAAAATTAATTTTTTTCTTTAATTGCTTGTAAAGACTGATTTAATTGCGATAAGTGAATCGTGGCTTAGCACTGAAACACGTGACTTTGTAGGGGAGTATGAAATTAGAGGTTATAGACTTTTTGTTAAAAACAGAATAGGTAGGCGAGGATGCGGTGTTATGTTGTATATCAAAGATAATATTGCGAACGTTATAGAAGTAAAGCACAGAATTCCAGAACCGATAGATTCGACTATAGTAGGACTTAAATTGAACGATTTCAAACTTCTTGTTGCCGTTATATATAGGCCCCCTAATCAAACAGCTGATACGGACAAAGCGTTATGTCGTGAACTTAAGAGAATAATAGGTAGTGAGTAGGCCTTAATTGTGGGTGACTTTAATTGCGCCAACGTGAATTACGATACAATGCAGGGAGACGCGGAAGGTAATCGTTTAGTTAATTTTCTCGAGGATAGCTTTCTTATTCAAAAGGTTGGGGAACCTACGAGGTTGGACGGTATTTTAGATTTAGTAATAACTACGGACGATAGGCTAATTACTGATCTTCAAGTAATAGAACCGTTAAGCAATAGCGATCACAATATGGTAGAGTTTGTCCTCTCAGTAAATCACTCGAAACTAGCTAACTCGACTAAAATTCCTAACTTTCAGCACGCAGACTTTTGTAAATTTAGAAATGAATTGTCACACGTCAATTGGAAAAACGTAATGGGGATCTCCAATGCAAAAATAATGTGGGAATCGTTTGAAGCAGTATTTAGGACTATAAATGAGGAATTTGTACCGTACAAGATTAAAAGTGCGAAAGTAAATAACAAGCCCTTGTGGTTTACTTCTAGAGTAGGGGATATTATAAGGAGTAAAGATAGGGCTTATAGGCTACATAAGTGCGATAAAGACAATTTGTGGTTACGAAGCAACTACATATCTCTAAGGCGTGAAGCGAAAAGTGTAATAAAAAAGTCCAAGCATGATTTTGAAATCTCCATAGCTCAGCTCGTGACGGCAAAGAAAACCCCAAGCGATTCTTTCAATACGTCAATAATAGGAATCCAGTAAAGAGTGTCTTGGGGCCGGTGAAAAATCCTGACCGAGAGCTAGTTTCTGAAAACAAGCAAATGGCTACCCTGCTAAACAAATTTTTTACGTAAATTTTTACAATAGAAGATGTAACGAATATCCCTACGGTCATAGACATAATACCTTTTGACAATGGTAATACTTTAGATAATAGTGTGGTTAGTGAAAGGGAGGTAATGCGCTATATTGCTAAAATGAAAATGCGTAAATTACCGGGGCCGGATTCCATATATCCCATACAACTAAAAGAATTAAAAGAAAGCATTGTTGTGCCGCTAACAAAAATTTTTAATGCGTCTATTTCTGAGGGGTGCGTACCAGATAATTTCAAGTTAGCAAATGTAACACCTATTTTTAAAAAAGGCGATAAAGGTGCGGCGGGAAATTATAGGCAAATTAGTTTAACGTCTGTTGTAGGTAAGCTACTGGAATCAATAATTAGGGATCGTATAGTCGAACACTTGGAATTGCATAACTTGATTAGAAATACGCAGCACGGTTTTAGGCGAAACAAATCTTGCTTAACTAATCTTTTAGAATTTTTTCAAAGCGTGGTTGATGTTTACGATAGTCAGCGGGCGGTAGATGTAGTGAATTTAGATTTTCAAAAAGCGTTCGACACCGTACCGCACAAAAAACTCGTTGAAAAAACTAAGGCTCATGGAATCAGGGGGTGTAGTAATAAATTGGATAGAAGAGTGGTTGCGAGGTAGGGAACAGAGGGTGGTCGTTGATGGAGCGGAGTCGTGTTGGGCTAATGTAGCGAGCGGCGTTCCTCAAGGTTCTGTATTGGGCCTCTTGCTTTTTCTTGTATATATTAACGATTTAGATGTCTGCCTAGTCAGTACAGTTTCAAAGTTTGCCGATAACACGAAGTTAGGTGGTAGGGCAATTAATGATGAAGATAGTTAAAATCCAGGAAGATCTAAACAAAATCGTTGATTGGTCAGTCACATGGCAAATGAGATTTAACGTCGATAAGTGCAAAATTTTACATATAGGTTCGCGTAACGGTAATTTTGCGTATAGTATGTCAGGGAAGGAGTTAAGCGTAGAACAGGAAAAAGATTTAGAAATTATCGTCACTGGTGATTTAAAAGTGTCGAAACAAAGTTCAGCAGCGGTCAATAAGGCGAACAAGGTGCTAGGTTTTATAGCTAGGAATTTTGAGTACAAATCGCGCGATATTATAGTTCCTCTTTATAAATCATTAGTTAGACCCCATTTGGAGTACGCGATCCAATTTTGGAATCCGCATATGCGCAAAGATATAGACAAAATCGAAAGAGTTCAAAGACGAGCAACTAAGCTGATTCCGTTGCTTAGGTCGAAGTCGTACGAGGATAGGCTTAAGGAGTTAAAATTGACTACATTCGAGACTAGGAGGCTAAGGGGTGATCTAATCCAGGTTTTTAAAATTATGAATGGGTTCGATAACGTAAATAGAGATAGCTTTTTCGAAATATCGCAATATAATAGAACTAGAAATAATGGGTGTAAATTGATAAGTAGAAGGTTCGAGACAGCAGTTGCCAAAAACTTTTTTACACATAGAATAGTAAATAGCTGGAATAGTTTGCCGGTAGAAGTAATTAGTAGCACGTCTATAAACATGTTTAAAAATCGATTAGACGCATATGTTGATAGATTGGGTATAGTTTAAGGTAGTAAAATTAAGGTTTTTATGGTTCGGAACCCACGTAAAATTGTAGGTCCCCTCCGCCACCACGGAGGACATGCGCAATACACCACTACAACCACAGTTAGGTAGACCAACCATGAGTGGATCCTAGGGTCTTTGTTGGTCTGGAACATTATAACATCTGGGATAAGGCTTTAGGCTAGTCCTACATACTTTTAAGGAAATAGGGCTAATTATTCATTAAATGTAATAAATAGATTAACAGACTATTTAGTATTCACATAGGCCTTAGCTTCGTAGTTACCAATAATAAGTGATGCTAAAGCCTATCTGTTGTAACGACAAAAATGTATAGAATTTTGTAGAGATGGCTTTGCCTATAATCTTAGGTAGCATATACCGTGTGAGGCGATGTTATTCAGTGTTAGCAAATGGTTCATGGCTCATTTTTTATGGCATATATTTACTGTATTTATGGAACATAGCTTCGACTTTTCTCCTACTATTTTGGGGGGATGTTTTTTGCAGGCATTAGCTCCTGGTCTCTCCTTTTTTTGCATAATCTCATTTTTTTGCATAAAAAAAGTAAAATATCGACAAACTTTTTTTGAAGTGGTCTTTTTCCTGTTATTGTATTTTATTTAAAAGTTACAACAAAAAATCAATACAAAAGAATGTAGAAACTGAAGCGAAGCCAGGAGCTGCTGTTCTGGAGCAGAGCGTACTTTGGAGCAACCTTCTTAGAGAAGAGCGAAACGGATCTCGGAACTATTGCTTCGGTGCGAGGTGGGAGCTTGGAGCAAAGAAAAATGTATCAGCTGGAGACAGAATGAAGCTTGGAGCTACATTACGGAGCATAGTGGTGCTTCGAACGGGTCAAGTCGGAGCTTTGCCAACCCGAGTTCAGATTAATGTTATTAATCCCAAAGGAAAGTGGTTATTAATTGTTTGATCACTCATCATTCGAAATTTCTATACCATACTTATAGTTCAAAATTTATTTCTATACGTACACTTTTATACTTTTTATTTTATTATACTTTTTGTACTATTTATTCAGTGTGTATATACACACACACCTATGATATATATATATATATATATATATATATATATATATATATATATATATATATATATATATATATTAGGGTGTCACTTATTTGTATGGTAAGAATTGAACTATCAAGAAGTTTCGGTCTGACCCTCTAGAAATGTGACATTTCATGTAAAAACCTGATTGTGAAGTTTCATGAAAAAATATTAATATTTAGAGGTTGCTCAAGGCCATTAAAATTTTTATGACGCGTCGTTACTTGTCCTAAATTGAAATGTGCTTCCTTTCTATGCCTCACCCGACACCCCAGTATCATTTCAGTCGCCTTAATGGTAGGATGTGTTTGCATCAGTGTGTTATTTTAGTTGTTTAGTCCTCCCTGATATAAAAAATCGCATGGTCATATCTATGACTAGTGTTGATGGACAAGAGAACCCTCTAAAGCGTAACAAAAAACACAAAATCATTGTTCACGAAGCTCAACCTCCCAGATGAATTCTTGGAGAAAACTGCTGAGCAATGGGAAGAGGATACCCATTACCGGACTGCGAAAGAGACTGTAAAAACTCTAACTGTAACAAATGACTTCGCTGAACGTGGAGTTGCTCTCATCCAGAATTTTTCTGGATACCTAACCAAAGATGAAGAACAACTCCAGTTTCTTCTCCAGGTTGTTGAAGACCATCGCGAGCATTGGACATGGGGACAAAAGCATACCTTGAGTGGAAATAATGATTAATCATAATTACGCTAATGTCTGATGATAATGTACTTCATCTTAATATTATGATAATGTCTTGTGTACTTCCTGCTAATGTAGGAACATAATAAATTGTTTAAATACATTTGGAAATTGTTTATATTCACACTTTCTGAGAATCTCGTATCCAATAATTCGAAGCCGTTGAGCGACCTCTAAATATTAAAATATCTCAATAAAACTATGTATACAGTGTTGTTACATCATATGGCATACTTTGATGAGGTCAGAGCACGGAAACTTAAAAGTTGAAAAAAAAGTGACACCCTAATATATATATATCAGGGCTGTGCGGGTCTATCACTTTCGGGTCGGGTCCGGGTCTGGGTCATTTTTCTAATTTACTTTCGGGTCCGGGTCCGGGTCGGACCCGAAAGTTCACTTTCAGATCCTGTCGGGTCTTTCAGTATATGACCCGGGTCTGGGCCGGGTCCATTATTAAAAGTATAATAATTATAATCTGGTATAGGATAGGTAATAAGACTGCTACCGTAGCTACATTAACATGTTTTCTGAAACATAGTAAAACATTATATAGCTACACGGTAGTAGCCTAACCATATATATTAATCCGATTTTGGTGATGTTTGAAAGTAGGTATATTAATTGTATTAATATTTAATAGTAACTAGGTATAAATTATACATGCATTGCTAAGGGGCAAAGTACGATGTTATGATTGCTCTCTTCAGCCCCCTTATTCTAAATTTTAATTAATTTTGTGAAAACAAATTCTATATTTTTTTGAGTGAACTCAAATGGAAATTATCATCATCTTGCATTAAAATTAAATTCTTTGTTTATCTTAAAAAAACAAAAATAAAACCGATAATATGAAATAATTAAAGTCATTTGGTAGTAATATTGTTTTTATATTTTGAGGGCAACATATTCTGTGAACTCCTTTAAAACAGATATTGATATAGCGGCATAGCCTATACTTATTTCTCCTAGAATCTAGATTGAAAGTTGTAGCAAGACAGGAAAGAGATTTCTGAATTTTTAACTGAATTTTTTACTTAACTGAAATATTTTTATTAGGACTATTCTACACTATTTTATTTGAGAAGACTTTATTCCCCAGCACCGTTCGATCGCAAACACAATACTGCGAGGTGAGGACATTTTTCAAACTGTATCACACCCGCATCAAACTTCGCACTCAGTGACACAGTTTGAATTCGTCCTTTCTTCTGGAGAAGTCTTTCCTTTTGTCGCAATTCTTTTTCAACTCACAACCCACAAACAAACGATAAAATATTAGGATTAGGCTATTCTTCCATCACCGTTAACTCTCCACTTCCAGTGAGTCATTTGGAGGGTGGAGTGATAATTCAATACATTGTTGCCAAATCTAAAGGCGCAAACATAAATTTTGTAAACTAAAAACCCGGCTGTGCGGGTCCTTCACTTTAGGGTTGGGTCTGGGTCTCAATTTTAAAATTCACTTTCAGGTCCGGGTCCGGGTCTTTTTTCTAATTCACTATCGGGTCCGGGTCTTATCTCACTTTCGGGTTAAACCCGGGTCCGGGTCCGACCTGCCAGCCCTGATATATATATATTTTATATATTATATATATATATATATATATATATGAAAAATTATTTCACGAAAGTGACACGTGAAAAATATTTATGATGAATAAAACCACGAAGGGAAAAGAAACACAAAGGGGTGCTCAAGCGCTTTCGTCTAATGACATCGTGTTCCTGAGGATGTCATTAGACGAGAGCGCTTGAGCACCCCTTTGTGTTTCTTTTCCCTTCGTGGTTTTATTCATCATATATATATATATATATATATATATGCGCAGCATTTGCGTCAGAAACCAAGTTTTCTTTGACGGAACAACAGATGATGATTTTTCAAGGATGGATATACTATACCAGAGTTTTTCAAACTTTTTGAGGCCACGGAACCTTTATTAAAAAAAAAAAATTTCACGGAACCTTGACCAACAGGTAAAATTTTAATGATATAAGGCAAATGGTAATAAAACACAATTTATGCTCACTGCAGTTTATTTATGTAATTTATGAAATTTACATATACAGTTATACGAATTTCACAAAAAAAAATGTTTTTAGAGAATTTACAAGAAAAAAAAAGCCAATTTACTTTTATTGACCTATTTCTATTAAATTCCCCTCCCCACATTACTGTCAGCATAAAAGAAATTATAAGTATAAAAAATATCATGTTTATTGTAAAATTAAAGTTTTCAATGCAAAGTAATTAAAAGTGAGGAATTTTACAGTTATTGAGGAGTAATTTTAATAGTTAATCAAACAGATAAATGTTCAATGACTTCGATGTGATTGCTTTTTTGGGGATAAAAGTTCAATGTTACATTACTGTGATCATAACTTCCGTGAACTGAGAAAACTAAACTTATAAACATAGAAAAACTCACCAAATCAATCAGACCAATGCTTGTGGTCATCAGCCTTTGTTTTGTTTACAAAATGGGCTCCTGTTTCTTACTGTGGCTGCGAGATGGCAACACTTATTCTGGATATCTCATCGTTTGAATTAAAATTCTCTCTCTCGCCCACTCTCTTTGCCTTCGCCTTTTAAAACACAATAAATGAATTTGCAGAATATATATCGTAAATTCATCCATGCTAGTTGATATTATTTTATCTTACCTCTCTCTCTCCTTCTCAGTCTCTCATGACATGCCCCACGGAACCCCATCAAGTTCTTGCGGAACACAGTTTGAAAACCCTGTACTATACGATATTCGAACGAATTTCCTAGAAATGAGAAGCTCTTCGACGAATAACAGCTTCCTCTTTCCTTCACGTGTTAATTCCAGTGTTTTTATTCATTCATTTTCTTCTCTCTCTCTCTCTCTCGTATATAATATATATATATATATATATATATATATATGTTAAACACAGACCGTGCATGGCACAAGGAACTCTTCTCTGGGAAAATTAAATCCACTATAGTCCGAATAAGTAATGGTAAATGACAAATACCATAGTTTTTTTGTTTTCTTTTTCATGATTTTAGCCCGACGTGGGCAACGGGTCTCTCGCAAAGAGATCCCATAAATATAGCTTCCCTCACCAGCTATCTGCAAAGCAGACAGGATCCAGCTTTGGGACGTGGATCTAGGGTTTAAAGCAAACCTAGATCCCTACACTCAGAACCTCTATATAAGTAAAGACTCGTTGCATTCACGTCGTGTTGAATAAATCAAAGAAAAGGGGGTAACTATTGTATTTTTAGCCAAAAAAACCAAAACTTAAACCTCAACCGGGACATTGAGCGTCCACTTTTCAAGGCACGAAAACGTCCGTTTAGTATACACAAACTCAGAATGGTTCCCTGAGAACATTATATGTTAAACACAGACCGTGCATGGCACAAGGAACTCTTCTGGGAAAATTAAATCCACTATAGTCCGAATAAGTAATGGTAAATGACAAATACCATAGTTTTTTTCTTTTTCATGATTTTAGCCCGACGTGGGCAACGGGTCTCTCGCAAAGAGATCCCATAAATATAGCTTCCCCACCAGCTATCTGCAAAGCAGACAGGATCCAGCTTTGGGACGTGGATCTAGGGTTTAAAGCAAACCTAGATCCCTACACTCAGAACCTCTATATAAGTAAAAGACTCGTTGCATTCACGTCGTGTTGATAAATCAAAGAAAAAGGGGTAACTATTGTATTTTTAGCCAAAAAAACCAAAACTTAAACCTCAACCGGGACATTGAGCGTCCACTTTTCAAGGCACGAAACACGTCCGTTTAGTATACACAAACTCAGAATGGTTCCCTGAGAACATTATATGTTAAACACAGACCGTGCATGGCACAAGGAACTCTTCTGGGAAAATTAAATCCACTATAGTCCGAATAAGTAATGGTAAATGACAAATACATAGTTTTTTTCTTTTTCATGATTTTAGCCAAAGCTGGATCCTGTCTGCTTTGCAGATAGCTGGTGAGGGAAGCTATATTTATGGGATCTCTTTGCGAGAGACCCGTTGCCCACGTCGGGCTAAAATCATGAAAAAGAAAAAACTATGGTATTTGTCATTTACCATTACTTATTCGGACTATAGTGGATTTAATTTTCCCAGAAGAGTTCCTTGTGCCATGCACGGTCTGTGTTTAACATATAATGTTCTCAGGGAACCATTCTGAGTTTGTGTATACTAAACGGACGTGTTTCGTGCCTTGAAAAGTGGACGCTCAATGTCCCGGTTGAGGTTTAAGTTTTTTTTTTTTGGCTAAAAATACAATAGTTACCCCCTTTTTCTTTGATTTATTCAACACGACGTGAATGCAACGAGTCTTTTACTTATATAGAGGTTCTGAGTGTAGGGATCTAGGTTTGCTTTAAACCCTAGATCCACGTCCCAAAGCTGGATCCTGTCTGCTTTGCAGATAGCTGGTGAGGGAAGCTATATTTATGGGATCTCTTTGCGAGAGACCCGTTGCCCACGTCGGGCTAAAATCATGAAAAAGAAAAAAACTATGGTATTTGTCATTTACCATTACTTATTCGGACTATAGTGGATTTAATTTTCCCAGAAGAGTTCCTTGTGCCATGCACGGTCTGTGTTTAACATATAATGTTCTCAGGGAACCATTCTGAGTTTGTGTATATATATATATATATATATAATATATATATACACAGTAGATATAGATATACCGAGTGTCCCCAAAAAATGCTTACACGTCATATTAACATATATATCAATAAGCTAAATAGGCGGATAGTAAATAGATAGCAAATAGGCTTCTTTAATGTTTAAATGTTCGAAATATCAGCCAGCAGCGTCAATACCTTCATGGTTGTGCTGCTTACTCTAATGTTTTAAATGTTCAAAATGTCTGCCACTAGCATCAATTCATTCTTGACAACGGCGCGCAACAGATCGGCATACTGTTCGAGTAGTATAGCCGCAAAAGGGGAGAGTGCAAGAATGTTTGCAGGTTAGTATGTAATGTTGCAAATGGGGGTGGGGTTGTTGCAAAGGGGGTGGGGTGTTGCAAAGGGGTGGGGGGGAACTTGGAGGCGGCGTTATCCCCCAAGAGAAAGGAGAGGAGAGGTGTTCACCTGGCAGGAGCCAAGTGCACATTAAGACTTCAGCCGAGTAGGCGTTGTTTTATAGGCTCCTAATCAGCCAGTTGGCGTAAATGGCTTGAGTTGCCAGATACCGCGATACCATTGTATACATTATTATAGATTCCTAATCAGCCAACTGGCTGTAAATGGCTTGAGTTTGCCAGATACCTCTTTTTAGCGATACCATTGTATACATTATTATATACGCCTAATCAGCCAGTTGGCTGTAAATGGCTTGAGTTGCCAGATACCACTTTTACCCATTATTATGGTGAGTTGTCTCCAATTAAAAGATTTCGTTTCCATCAGATACCGTTGTATGCATTATTATATTTGAATACCGGTAGTAGAAGGCATAACAATTAAGTAAAACAACATTGCATCATTCTGTTTATTATAAATATAGAAAATAAATATACATTTGAGGAATATGCATATAACAGTACAGGAAATATATACACACAATTATGGATATATATAAATAAAATATACATTTCAAATAAATATACACTTCAATAGAAATATGTACATAACAGTACAGAGAAATATCACGCAATTATATATATATATAAACACAAATCATAGAACTATGCGTATAATCAGTACAGGAGAAATGTCAAGCAAAATATAAATACAATTCACTTTTTTTCAAAATACTAAACTCGGTCTAAATCGAGTTTACAATTACATCATTATTGCTCTGCATTACGCAGTATATGCGGCTTAATATATTTCCCGCTTAAAGTATAGGAAACCTGTATTCGATATGAAGGGCTTTCATATCGTTCAGTACTATTTTTGTTCCCACTTTACAACCGGTTGGTAAGTCATCTTTAAATACGTCTAGAATACAATCAAAAGCACGCACAAAAGTTCATCGTTAGCTACATTATTAAACACAAGTTTATAAGAACGCTTTTCAATCGAGGGTTTATTTCTACCGACTCGAGCTTTTCAATCGTGAACTCACTCAACATAGCGGCAATTGAAATAATCTTCTAAATCGTTACGACAACTGCGCGTTATATAAAGAATAGTTCTTCAGGGTGAACGGTGTAGGTGAGCTCAGCCTTGTACCGATCAATTGCTTTGTACCAAAGTTCATGGTATTTCAAAGAGTCTAAACTTTTTAAATAAACGTCCAGCACTAGACCATTCTCACCAGCCCTACACTCGGTAAACCCATCGAGCAGAGCGGTGTAGGCGTATTCAAGTACTGTATCAAAATAAAACATATCCGTAACACGCGCGTCTAATATAGGTTTCAGTTTACGGAATCCGACGATTTCAAACATTCTGTCGAGGATGAAACGGTTTCGCGTAGGAATAAGAGCGATATTATCAGAAGCATTCTTCCACATCAACCGTATATTCAATGCACGGCCGATCGTTATTTATACACAACGTACATACAACGGCGTATGAGGGTGCGTCACTAATCTGCTCTCTTCTTGTACCTACGTTAGCAGGTATTTATAACGATCTTCACTCCACTTCTCAACTATCACAAAGATTCTATTCATCTCGTACTTAATAAACCCGTTGTTGTGTCGGTCTACATTCCGTTTCAGTACATAGCTAATGGTACCGGAATTACGCCTGAACACGCGCAAACGATTTCGTCACGGACACATCGTACTAGGCGTTGAGATGCTGCTCAAGGAAGTTCCATCGTATTCGAGGAGCGCACGTCCACTCGGCTCAAGCTCTGAGATAACTATGAGCTCGTGTGAGGCACGCAGGTAGGCAGGAATGGTTTCGACGGGCGGCTGACTCGATGATACGTGAATGGGCTTGTTCCGCGAGTCGAATTGTTTGTACCGTAAAGAATATCACTACCAGCCTACGCACCAGACATTTTGGATAACTAGGAAACATTTTAAATGTTTTACTAAACATCTCCACACTCCGGCGCACTATTTGAGAGGACATATGTTCATATTTTTCCTTTCTGCCATCAAACGATACTCGTCCTCTAAACGCTGTTAAAAATTCACGGGGCACTAGCCACAACCTCACTACGAACCTCATCATGATATACGTTAATATGTGATAAAAATACTTGATTGTCCATGATCACGAGATTCACATTTCCAGTCGTAGGTATGAGTAATCGACATGGTGTAGCATGACGTAATACCGCTTGTCACACACCATTCAGCAAGACTCATTATCCATACCTGCTGCTTCTCTTCGCACGCGTTGTTTCTTTTACTTCACGGTGTGAGACTTTATAAAGTTTAGCTCTGCAGTATACTTCGCACATCGTCTGTGCAACGAAAGCCTTCAACGGTCTCACCAGAACATCCGTAGAGGTATTTGTACATCTTGAACTTCGCACAATCCAATGTGTTTTTAAAAGAGGTATAGGAGGGATGAATAGGAAGTTTTTCGGTATCCACCACATCCTGGCACTTTACTGAATACCATTCGTAAACGTACTACAAGCAATATTAAAGGTAGCCATTTGAATCACGTCTGATCTGAATACACGTCTGATCTCTCGGGCTTACTTCGGTCGACTGACCACGCAGGGATTCCCAATAGTAGCATGACTCACGGTCTTACAGTGGGCGGAGCTTAGAACTTACACACACACACACACACACACACGAAGGAGAAGTGAAACGCATTTGAAACATGATTTCTTTATAACGAGATATTCAGTTATATATATTTACAAAATACGATTTAATAAACGAGATATTCAAGTTATATATATTTACAAATACGATTTAATAAACGAGATATTCAAGTTATATATATATATATTATATATATATATATATATATATATACAAATAGATACGATTATATACAAGACCTGTGAGTTAGAAGCATCATTGGTATCCAAAGGGTACGGTATCATAGGTACAGGTATCTGGTAACGTTTCCTATAGGTGTTACGGCACACCATCGTACCCAGTGGTGGGCACGCGCAACAATTTTTTGTAGCGCCGCAACCGCAACCGCAACTCTGCTGAAATAGGTTGCGCCGCACGCGCAAGCGCAACCCTTTTCAAAAAGTTGCGCCGCAAGCGCAACCAAAAATGTTGCGCCGCAAGTTGCGGCGCAACTGCCCACCTTTGGCATTTAAGTATATCTGCAATGGTGGGCACGCGCCAACAATTTTTGTAGCGCCGCAAACCGCAACCGGCAAACTCTGCTGAAATAGTTGCGCTGGCACGCGCAAGCGCAACCCTTTTCAAAAAGTTGCGCCGCAAGCGCAAGCGCAACCAAAAATGTTGCGCCGCAAGTTGCGGCGCAACTGCCCACCTTTGAATTCGTGCCCCTAAGTTCCTTCACGCCCCCCAGCTTCTGCGCCCGAAAATTGTGGGTGCCTACAATTAGTTGGGGAGGTTGTTCATCCAAACATACTAGATCCTTCAACGACTCAAAGTTAACAACCTCCCGATTCGCATGGTTGAGCGTAATACCCTTTGCCTTCACGATATATTTCATTTCCTCCCCCACCCTGACCCGTACCCCATAAGTCTTAGGTCCTGTTGAGGCAAAAGAGTCGGCGTATGCGTTGTCCCCATACTCATCCTTGATCTCATCAGTGAGCTCGCCGAGGAACTCCCCAATAGTGGGCATGTATTCACCCTCCCTCTCTGTGAATATCACGCTATCTGTATCGGCATACAATACTCTCCGCCCAAGAGAATGCAATAGACCCCAAAGTTTTATACGGGCGTAGGCTGTTGTGAAGCTGGCCACAGGTATGTTTGTAACCCTTGAGGTGTCTGTGGCAAATTCAGTGTTGTACTTTATTACGTAAGTATTACCTACATTTACGATCTCCGTAACCTCTTTATCGGGGGCATTGGCATAATCCCAGACATCGCTATAATTTTGTGCCAAATGAATGCTCCCTCTGCCGGTATTCTGCGCAAATTTTCCCCATAGACTGTTTAGACACAACTTTGCACTAAAGCGCTTGCCAGGATTCTTTACAATTTGGACACGATCAAGTTGCATACCTTCGCGGTCGCGGTAACGTTGAATATAGGCAGACTTTTCATCTTCGTATCAACTCCTCGCGGATACCCTGATGCCTCAACCTTATCCTTCAAAAAGGTGTTTATATATGGTGTGAAAAGGTTGGGTAGCTTCTGAAACCTCCACACCTCATGTATCTTCAGTATTCTATAACCATGGCGCACGGCTAGGGCCAACTCAGGACTTGTATATACGCCTCTGATCTTACGCTGGGGTATATGGTTACATTCGCCGTTATCCTCTTCAGCGCACTTCACGCACAGGGGAAACATGAGCTTGTCGTCGATAACGACAGGTAAGATCGGCATCCATAAATTGCGTGGGGGGAGTACGTCTACGAAAGAGATCCCAAAGTAACGATCATTCAAATTTTTTGAAAATTCATTGATGGAGGGTAGGCTAGGTCCCACCAGTTTCTCAGGAGCGCCACGGGGTACGGATGGCTCTTCATCACGTATGGGTATAAAGAAGAAATCGTAGTAATGGAGCTTCACGCCCTCCGTAGGTGGGAAGTATAGTCTGAAAGGATTTGTACGTCCTCCAAACAAGCTATCACCACATTTGAGAGGATCCAGCACCATTGAACGCTTGATCGCTTTTATTTCCTCACGGTACACCTCGTCTGTCTCCATCCGTGCATCATATTCATGCTCCCACAAGACTTTGTGAGTGAACTGTGATCCTATAAGTTGATCGCGGGTGCGGGTCGATGCAAGACAGTCGGCAGGAGACCTACCGTGGATATCTCCGGTGACTCCGCACCTTGGGTAGGTTTGCTAATTTACAAGGTGTGAATAATAAAGTATCTTTAAATTGTACATTGCCTCTTATCTGCATCTGTATTAATTTGTTGCCTCTTTTCAATGGATCACCTGTAAATATCTCAGAGGATTCGTGTTCAAGCAACTCCTTATAAAGGAACTGCGTGTCAAACTTTGCCCCGTTATGGGCGAGAATATACACAGTCATTTTTTTGAACTTGTCGGCTAACTTGACAATATAGGACACAAATAGTTTCACAGAACTATCGCTGACATTCGTTTTAAAAACGTTTGTCCGTTTACCACATTTGGGGCACTCGTCACATTCGATATCTATGCACTCATCACAGATAGTCTGGCTCACAAGTAAATGTGGAATTACCTCTTTGGTTTCAGCGTTCGTATATGTTTCTATATCGTAGTATACAGTTATACAAGGATTATTTTTAGGCTTAGCATCTTTCATATAACATACATGCTTTACTCCATCCGCCTTATATTCCTCCTGGCATGTAGGACAGTGAATTACGTCACACTTGTGCTTAAATTTTCCCAATTATCCATTGTGTGAAACATACCACATTCACAGATTCTCATTTTCCTGCACGTGCCAATTGATTTATGGAAATCAAAACAGCTATTATTGAAAAATGTGCGTCTACACACATCACAGTCTCTCTTCTCAGCTTCAACTACACGGCTTTCACATTTGGTGCTCTTACACTGCTCACATACCATGTGACATTCTTTACAATGTCTCACTATATCATCCGCAAACTCGAGGCACCCCTTACACAAATCATGATGTCTCCCATATTTTCGACTTTTGTCATAACTCGCGTAAAGCCACCTTATATTACGGATGGGGAGATACGTTGTCCCTGACAATCCTAAAATAAGTAGGGGCCTTGTACGATCTCTCACACAGCTTTTAAAAACATACACAGTCCTACGACGATCATCCAACCCAAACACAACTATGCGGACATTCATTTCCTGTTCTACCCTTCTCAGCTCTTCAGGACCCATATTACAGTCAAATTCAAGTTCACAGTCTACAGCTAGTTTACGGGCACGCACCACGACTGTAGGCAACCAAATTTTTTGAGTTCGTGTATTTTGTACAGTAAACATACGTGCTAAGAGTACTGCTATAAAGCCGCAACCACGATCGACGTTTATATGCCGTCTATAAATAGCTTGAGAATTGAAGTTAAGAGTATACGGTATGGCACTATGACCCGCAACACGGTATACATGGTCAATATTTACCGTGAAGTTGTCCATATTGAAGGCTATACTACTTTGGGCGGCTTGCATTATACGCCCTAATATATATTCTACATCTTCAGCCGCCAAACGTCTAAATGGCACTATCACCCAATAATCTTCTACATCACCGTCATCTGACCCGAATCCAAAGGACAGACTCGTCCTGACTTCACGCTCGTCACGATTCTGAAGAGCAAACTCTATAATATGCTCTACAACCGGGCGTAGTCCGTGCTCAATTCCACTGCTATACATGACTCTAGGGTCGACCCTGACTCTATACCGATTTCTAGTCAAGGCTGGGGTGGGGGCTGCGGATCGCACCAATTCCAGCGTTATACCATCCTCAACAGAACGGGGGGGGGGCGGATGAATTAGTGGATATATTAGCGGAAGGTGCTGCTGATGGGGGCCCTGTTGCGTAGGAGGTTGATGGTTGGGGCTCTATTATTGTAGACTTAACAGAACGGGTGGCGGCGGATGAATAAGGGGATATATTAGGTGCTGCTGGGGGTGTTGTTGCGTAAGAGGTTGAGGGTTGGGGATCTATTACCGCTGCAACAGACGCGTATTTCGGTCGCTTTATACCTGACGTGGGTATCTCATACCTCCGCTTTGGACGTGTTACCGGTATCGCTGGTGAGGGTTCAGGGGAGGAGATCACAACTACACTGTCGTCGAGGTCATCCGTAATGATGGGCTGCTCTACCTCATCGTCATTCACGGTTCTGTGGGAGAAGAAATATAAGGATCAGCACTCAAATTTGTAATATTTTGTAAATGACTCACTTAGGAGTGTGACTTGTTAGAAATGGACTTTGTAGAAAAATTCAGATTCACGAGCCCATCCACATGTATTATATCTGGACCTACAGGATGTGGTAAAACTGTGTTTATGCTTAAAATCATTAAAGAAAAGGGGGAGATGTTTCGAAATTTGTGCATAAAGTTATATGGTGCTATTCGACGTATCAATCAGTGTTCAACGAGTACCAAGATGATATTTTGTTCCACAAAGGCGTATATGACGTTAATTCGTTAAAGGGAAATGAACATACAATCATTGTAATTGACGATCTCATGTTGGAGATGGATAAAACGTTTGCCGAGACATTTACAGTATTCTCCCACCATCTTAACATAAGCGTGTTCTTCATCAATCAGAATCTATTTTTCAAAAATAGATACATGCGCGATGTGTCGTTAAATACGCAATATCTAGTCTTATTCGCGCAACGTAGAGATGTATCACAAATTGGGGTATTAGCCAATCAAATGTTCCCGAATCAGCGTAAGGAGTTTTTGGAAGTTTATAAAGAAGCTACAAGCACGCGTTACGGATATTTGCTTTGCGACCTTCATCCGCGAAAACACGTTTAGAGTGCTTCTGCGAACGAATATATTTCCAAACGAGCCTGAAACGGTGTATATTCCAGAATGACAAAGAGACTAAAGAAATACCGTGAATTAATAAAATCTATCATCGACTGCCCCGGGCAATGCAGCAGATGTTTATTAAAAATATCGATGCCGACTTTTTAAAATGCATCTGTGAAATCTGTCTTAACGTTATAAATTGCAATGTATCAATGAAAACCCATCAGAAGGCTCGCCTACGCCGCTACAAGAACATAATACGTGCACTCGCTCGTAAAAGCCAAACTGTAGCGAAGAAAAAACGAATTATTGTACAAACAGGAGGGTCATTTCTCCCCATCTTATTTTCAGTTTTGGGTCCTTTACTGACTAGATTAATATAATGAAGAAAGTGGTAGTGATTCCCCACGAGGTGTACGCCTCACTGCAAAGGAATCCAGACACGTATCTAGATCCCCGTAAAAGCAGACTTAAAAGAATGGAAAGCGAATTGTTAGCCCTATTAAACAGTGAAAAAACACCTGATGAGAAAAGAATCTTATACCAAGAAGCTCTGCAGAAATTTCTTCACGAGTACGAAAATTATAAGAGCCCTACAGAGATTCCTGTGGTTATTAGGCACAGCACGGGGGACGATGGCGACATAGGACCTGTACCCGACGACACAGCTGACCAACCAAAAGATTAGCCACACAACATATCGAACATGTATTAAAAAATACCCTCCCACTTACATTGGAGTAAAGGCTTAAGTCTTTATAATCTATTGATGAGGATCCCGCCATACAATGGACCGATACAGGGGAGATCATTGTGGAAGGATCAAAGTTACAGGGATCGAATATCGTAGACATTGTCCATGATCTGGTGAGAAAGTGGGATAGGCCATCACCATCAGGATGGAAGCATATTAAAGCAAGACTACAACAAATAAATGTCCCTAAAACGTTGATAGGAAATCTGAACAGGTTAAAAGACTTGGAACATGCAACGCCTGTGACACAATTGAAGGCGCCGTCACCCCCGGCGGTAACACCTTTGAAGAGGAGCAAGAAGAGGTTAAACCAACCCTACCCACGTGCCTCTAAAATACGCAAATGGCTAACGTATTAACTAAACGCGATTATGACATTTCTACCCCATCCTCTTACGGCGGCGTAGATAGACTGTACAGAAGTGTTTACGGAGTAGGAAAAAAAGATGTTGAAAGATTTTTGAGGGAGCAGGACGCTTATACGCTTCATAAGCCGTGAGAAAAAGGTTTAAAACAGCCAAGACAACGGCTTCCTCGATTGATTCTATTTGGCAAGCAGATTTAACAGACATGCAAAGATATTCTGTGTATAACGATGGTTACCGCTACATTCTATTCATAATAGACGTATTCTCTAGATATCTGTGGCTAGTTCCTCTGAAAAATAAATCACCTGAAACAGTTGCTAAAGCTACCAAAACGCTAATGTTAAAAGAAAACAGGGTTCCTGGCTATTTTTGTACGGATATGGGGAAGGAGTTTATAGGCCGTGCTTTTCAGAATATGTTGACAGAGTTTAATATCAGCTATTACACAACCAATTCTATACATAAGGCTTCTTTAGCTGAAAGAGTTTCAGCGCACTATAAAGGAACGCATGCACCGTTATTTTACACATAAACACAACACACAGATTTCTAGAATTCTGGAATCATTGGCATCATCCTACAACCGCTCACACCATCGCACGATTGGGGCAACACCTAACGAAGTTTTAGAAAGAGGTACGCTCCCGAGAAGAGATGGATCACCACCACCACCACCCCACCACACTCTGCGCGCTTCAAAATCAATTATTATGTAAGGCTGTCGCGTTCGGGGAATAAATTCGCAAAGGGTTTTGAGCAAGGATGGACACGCGAGATTTTTAAGTTAGGGCTGTGAGACCTAAAGGTGAGATAATGATGTATTACATTGAAGATTTGAATGGGGAAGAAATCTCAGGAGGCTTTTACCGCGAGGAATTGCAGAAAGTTGCGTTTAATTAGAAAAAAATGTGTTTAAAATTGAGAAAATTTTAGGAAGCAAGGTTCAGGAAGGAGAAAAATGTACCTGGTGAAATGGCTAGGGTACCCAGAAAGCTTCAACACCTATATAAAAGCTGATGCAATAATGAAGCTTAAATAGTATGCAACATGGCTCCTAACCATTTCTACGTCACACTCCCGTCCTCCTCGTCCCTGTCTGTACACCCTAACAACACGCTAGCCAACTTTGTAACAGAACTCCATGGGCACATTGAATTGGGTCGTGATTCGTATGAGGTGGGGATATGCGAAATTCAGCTGGACACCGTCTTTTTAAATATTGAACATAAAGAAACCGTTTTTACGATTCTTAGAGACATTGACGAGTGTGAAAAAGCTGGGGTAGCTATGGATGAAACTATGCGCATCGCTCAGACTAAGATTGCACGGTATTACAGTACAGAAGTAAGACTAGGGCCGGGTCAATATGGTTCGGCCGAGGATGTTGTGAGAGGCTTAAACGTAAGTTTAAGAAACTCAAACCTTACGAATGATTTAGTATATGAAATCGTAAACAACCCTGCACATACACTAATCCTAAAATCAAAGACTAACAGACGTCTTAAAGAACATAGAAAGTTCAAAATTCTAACCAACGGCCGATATAGCGCAGCCTTCCAAAGAGACACATTTCACGAGACACAGTATAACTTGTCCAGATTAATGTATCAATTGAAGATGGAGAAATTGGCTGAAAGGTCCCCAGACATGTGCTATATTTACAGTAATATAGTGGAGCACCAGTTTGTTGGGGATACCCAGGCACGCCTGCTGCGCATTGCTCACATCCCCAACCATAGAGGAAGGAGTTTGAGTATTACATATGACAGACCCCATTATTTGAATGTCGCAACTAATTTAATAACCAATATCACAATATATATAAGAACGATTGAGGGCGAAAACTTCCCATTCGGTAACGGGAGCTAACAGTGAAGCTACACTTTCGACGCACTGAGTTATAATGGATAGAAAGCCTTTCACCGTCTATCGAGGGATGCGATACCAGCGCGGTAGTGGACTTGGATCCGTTTTTTCATCCATACTACGTACGGCTGTTCCTTTGCTGAAGAGGGGTGCCAGATACCTTGGAAGGAAAGCGCTACAATCAGGCCTTAACACTGCAGAAGACATATTGGCCGGGGCTAAACCTAAAGAAGCTCTAAAAAAATTTAAAGCGTACACGGAACGAAATCATCAAAGATGCAAAGAGAAAAATGCGTGGTGGCGGGAAGAAGAAGAGGGCTCCCCGGAAGAAGAAGGGGTCACGTGGTATTAAACGTAAAAGGCTATCAAAAAAAAATGCTGTAAGCGAATGAAACCTATGGTTGACCACTTTTTTGACTGATATAAGCTAAGGATATTGATCTCATGAATCATAGTTTGTTTACCACTTGTCGAGAGAGGAGTCACTATTTCGCCATGGCACGCTTCATCCACCCATGTAGTTCACAATGCTGTAAATCGGAACTGTCCTTTTTTGAGCTCCCGCCAACCCAAGTTTTATTGAGCACAGTGACTTTATTACAATTAACCCTTTAAACACAATTAGTTCCCCGAGTGCACCTATAGAATTCGTGATACCCAGCTCAGGTCCTTACTTTTTTGATCCAAGCTGTGTGCACATGTACGCTAAGCTACGTATAGCCCATTCTGATGGAACGGTCTGCGATGACAAATATGCTGTATACCCTGAAACAACTTTCTGCACGCCATATTCAACCAGTGTGACGTATATTTAAATCAGACCAACATATCGGCAGGCACGGGGTACTATCATCTACGAGCCTATTTGGAAAATGTCCTCAACTTTTCCAAAGAAGCGAAGGCTACCTTTTTAAGTGCGGAGGGATATTATCAAACTAAAGATGAAAATAGTATAAAGGACAAATTTAAAAATTCTAAAAAGAAAATACGAGTGTTTTGGACGGTTGCACACAGATTTCACTTTCCAGGAGAAGTTGCTTGTGAACGGGGTGGATATGAAAATAAAGCTCACCCGCACGAGTCCTGAGATCTGCTTAAATCTGGATGTGAATCAAGAAGACGGTGCAAAGTCCGTTGTGGTTCACATTATGGACACATACCTCCGCGTACGGCGAGTGAAATTAAGTTCACCAAAACAACTAGAAATTGAGAAAAATTTACTAAACGCTACAGTGAAATATCCTATTAACAGAGTGCAGATCAAACTATATACGGTTCCTGCAGGGTTGGCATCGAAGCAGATAGAAAACATTGCCCTGGGAAATCTTCCTAAAAGGATATTAATCGGCATGCATGACCACGCTTCGGTGAATGGAAAAATAAAAGAGTGCCTTTAAATTCGAGAATTTCGGACTTAAAAATTAACTATACGTTAATGGCACTGCTTTGGGTGGAACAATGGGTACGGACTATTCATCAGACTCTGTGTTACCGCTTTGTGCCAGAGCCTATAGTAATCTGACCCATATTGCAGGTGATTGTGATGAGCTTGGTAATGGGGTAACGCAGGAAAAATTCATTGATCAATTTAACCTTTACCCGTTTGACATTACACCTGACTTATCTGCTAGCGTAAATACCCATTTAACACCACAGCAGAGCGGAAACATCTCAGTGCAGCTGGAATTCGCCAAGCCTATAGACGCTCCTATTAGTGTACTAGTATATCTCGAATCGCAAGCCCTAATAGAAGTAGATAGATTTAGAAGCGTTATCACTGACTTTTAAAATGGATGCTAATACACTTCAGAAAGTAATGGAGCGAGTCACACGTTCCAAATTTATCGGCGTGTTTGCGAAGAATGAAACATTGAGTTTGCCAAGTACGCGAGAATGCGGTAGTCTTATTGTGAACACAGACATCATCGGTAATGAAGGGATTCACTGGATCGCTGTCTATTTTAAAAATAGACAGCGCTTGTACTATTTTGATTCACTCGGTACTCAACCCTGGAGTGATCCTATTATTGTAAAATTTCTCGCTCAGTTACATATCCCCGAAGTTGTGTGGACCCCATTTCGCATGCAAGGATATTTTACTAATGTTTGCGGAATGTACTGCGTCTCATTTCTCATGCATATGTCAAATGATAAAGAATTTATAAATTTTTTAAATTTATTTGACCCGTGTCACACTCGCCGAAACGATGAAATGGTATGCAGACAGATAAAAAACCGTTTTCCAATTGTACGTACTCGTTGTATATTATAATGTTTTTGTTCGTATATTTGTAACGATATATTCTGTAGCTGTTTATTGTACTGATTTCTTTCACTTAATAAATTTATGAAAATATATTGTGTCTTCTTTTCCCAAAAAGATCGAAAAACACTTACATTATTTCGGTGTGACATTGTTGACTGATCAGTATATCCTCCTATTCCGAGATTCTTCAAAGATTGTATAACACGTGTCAAATCCTCATCGGACCTTAAAGGAATAATGCTTTTAAAACATATACAGAGTATACAGACAGATCCCCATTATGTGAAGATATCTTTGGTTCGAGTGAACGCCATAAAAATTTCGATTTTAGCATAATGAGGATAACCAAATAACACTGATTGACATTTTTGGCGAGTATCTATTTGACGAGATACTACAACTCTCCATATATATAAAATTCTAATTATAGACACTTACATTTCTATGGTAGTCCCTTGCGTCGGGTTGTAAGGAGCGTCACTGCAAATATCTTCTACGGTTTGCGTTGAAAATAATTCGCCACGGTCAATCGCATTGAAAAGACTAAATGCGGTTAATGCTGCAGTATCACGTTCTTCATACAATTCCGGGGAGACGTACAGGTCCATGGATGAGGATGTGTGACATTGTTGACTGTTCAGTATATCCCCCGTATTCCGAGATTCTTCAAAAGATTGTATAACACGTCAAATCCTCATCGGACCTTAAAGGAATAATGCTTTTAAAACATATACAGAGTATACAGACAGATCCCCATTATGTGAAGATATCTTTGGTTCGAGGAATGAATGCCATAAAATTTCGATTTTAGCATAATGGAGTAACAAAATAACATTGATTGACATTTTTGGCGATTATCTATTTGACGAGATACTACACCCCATCCATATATAAATTCTAATTATAGACACTTACATTTCTATGGTAGTCCCTTGCGTCGGATTGTAAGGAGCGTCACTGCACATGTCTTCTACGGTTTGCGTTGTAAATAATTCATCACGGTCAACCGCATTAAAAAGGCTAATTGCGGTTAATGCTGCAGTATCACTCTCTTCATACAAGTCTGGGGAGACGTACAGGTCCATGGTGGAGGGAATGATTATTCACTGACGCGAAAATAGCTACTGTTACTCCAAACTAAAAAATATCCCCTTTTATAGGCACAATCGCCAAGCTCCGCCCCAAAAGACCAGATGTTCGTAGTGATTGGCTGCCGATGTAGCTGGGTGGAGCTATGACGTGTACCAATCCGCTATAACGGGACCTGACGAGTAACATATATATTTTCACCAATAGATTTAATGCTCGTATTCTCCTTTGAAAATTATTTGGTTATTCGTATAGAAATTTTGATACTGATTCCAAATATGGTTTCAGAAGTTTTCTAGCACCCATAGTTTTCGAGAAAATATTTCAGAACATGTATATATATAATTATAGTAAACGAAATAAACTAGTTAACCATAAAACTAATTATTTTCTATTATGACGTTTTCGAAGGTAAACTATGTTATTTGTTTCGAAAAGTTTAAGTTCAATGAAGTTAATGTTAAATTTGCTTCTAAACTAAAATTAAATGTTATAAAATAATAAATATATATATATATTTACCTAACATAAGAAAAAATGTATATATATATATATATAATAATATATATCTAGCAATCCGATCATTGCAAAAAAAAAACTGGAAAGGCATGCAATTAATAAAGGTGTATTTAAACAGAATTTAATTGGAATAACTATCGTCATATTGTGTTACACAATGGATGATTAATATTTCTGGAATACATGGCGCTATCTGATGGTGCAATCTGGCACATCAGCACCCGATTACATGGCTTGATGTAGCAACTCTGCATCTGCATACATGGTGCGATCTGACAACTGAACACATTGCGCTATCTGGCAATTCAGCCAGAATAGAGGCTTATAAAAGGCCGCGAAGTTGGTGAAAGACTCATTCCACCTCGGCTCCCAGCCGAGGAAGGACCTCTGGTCCTTCTCTTTCAGGCCCTTTGGTAAAACCCCTTAGTGGCCTCTTAGGTTAGGAAAACGAAAATAACTTGGGGGAGAACTCCTCTCTCTCTCCTTCAGGTGTCTCTCTCTCCTACAGGCGTCTCTCTCTCTCTCTCCTACAGGCGTCTCTCTCTCTCTCTTCTACAGGCGTCTCTCTCTCTCTCTCCTACAGGCGTCTCTCTCTCTCTCTCCTACAGGCGTCTCTCTCTCTCTCTCCTACAGGCGTCTCTCTCTCTCTCTCCTACAGGCGTCTCTCTCTCTCTCTCCTACAGGCGTCTCTCTCTCTCTCCTACAGGTGTACCCCTCCCCCCTTGGCTCAGTCAACTGGCTGATTAGGAGCCTATAAAACAACGCCTACTCGGCTGAAGTCTTAATGTGCACTTGGCTCCTGCCAGGTGAACACCTCTCCTCCTTTCTCTCTGGCCCTTTGGGGGGAATAGCTTGGGGGAGGCCTCCAAGTTGCATGCCCCTTGCAACTTAGGTTGGTGCATGACCCTTGCAACCAAGGTTGGCAACAAAGGCCAGTACTCTTTTTTTTTTTTTTTTTTTTTTGCAACCCCCACCCCCTTTGCAACAACCCCCTCCCCCTTTGCAACATTACATAATAACCTGCAACATTCTTGCACTCTCCCCTTTTGCGGCTATACTACTTGTTCGGATTGTTCGGAGTGGAATGTTGGCACAGGCTATTTCAATTTCGTGTCTCAAGGCCTGTAGTGTCCTTGGTTTTTCAGCATACACAGTATTCTTCAGAGTACGCCACAAGTAAAAGTCTAAGGGTGTTAAGTCAGGAGACCGTGGTGGATACTCCGTACATCCCCTACGTCCTATCCATCTTCTAGGAAAACAAACATTGAGAAAATTTCTAACGTCATTGTGGTAATGTGGTGGCGCGCCATCCTGTTGAAAGTAACACACTTCTTCCAAAAAAAAGAGCTCTGATTGAAGGTACAATGTTGTCTTGCAGCATTGATAAGTAAGCAGCACCTGTGACAGTGTCCTCAAAGAAAAATGGCCTTATCAGTCCTCTGGAAGACAGACCACACCACACTGACACTCCTGGTTAATTAAGTGCTCGTTCTTCTGTTACGTTTGGATTTTCGGTTGGCCAGTACACACAGTTGTGTCGATTGATAGTACCATTAAGTTTAAAAGTGGCTTCATCGGACCAAACAATGAAATCAGGAAAAGATTGTTTTTCATCACACATGTGCAAAAACCACTCACAAAATTCTTTTCGACGATCTGGATCGTCCTCATTCATTGCATGGAGCAGTCTAGGTATGTACGGTTTCCACATTTTACGTCGCAAAATGCGATGAACGCTGGATTTAGAAACACCAGTCTCACGAGAACATTGCCTTGTAGACTTATTTGGAGAGTTTGTGAAGGCCTTTGTTGACGTTTTGTACTGTTCCGTCAGTCTCAAACTTATTAGGTAATCTTGTAATTGTTACCCGTGATGGTGGTAATGTTCCAAACTCATTTCTCCAATGTCTCTGTACCTCAGCCACATTCTCCGTCTTCCAGTAGTGCTTCAGAATCCACTTACGTTGCTCAAACGATAACTGCAATGCCGCCATTTCCTGTAATAAGGGATACTACTGTTATTTAAGTACAATACACCATTACTTTACTACTGTACTACTATTACTAAGTACTATAAATATACTAATACATCAGCGCATATTACTATCATCTAAAGTGTGCATGTTGATAATATATATACCGTATATATATATATATATATATATATATATATATATATATATCGTAAAGAACGACGCTTGTATAGGAGATATTCCGCGCAAGACGAGAAAGAGAAAACAACAAATGAAAAAATGAAGTACCACCTGGGAATCGAACCCGGGATCTTCCGATTGCCGGTCAGACGCGATAACCACTACACCATGGACTTCACTCTTCCAAATGCCGTAATTCCTCTACATACTCGCAGAAACCAATGCCCCAAGGGGGCACCTCCCGCATGCCGTAACATTATATACATTCAACTGCAAAGAACACGCAGTATAAATAACGTAAAGAACGACGCTTGTATAGGAGATATTCCGCGCAAGACGAGAAAGAGAAAACAACAAATGAAAAATGAAGTACCACCTGGGAATCGAACCCGGGATCTTCCGATTGCCGGTCAGACGCGATAACCACTACACCATGGACTTCACTCTTCCAAATGCCGTAATTCCTCTACATACTCGCAGAAACCAATGCCCCAAGGGGGCACCTCCCGCATGCCGTAACATTATATACATTCAACTGCAAAGAACACGCAGTATAAATAACGTAAAGAACGACGCTTGTATAGGAGATATTCCGCGCAAGACGAGAAAGAGAAAACAACAAATGAAAAAATGAAGTACCACCTGTTAATATGATGTGTAAACATTTTATTGGGACACCCGGTATATATATGCAAAGGACACCAAACAGCAACAGGCCGGCTGGTCCCTACGAGGCTGTCTGTTTAAGGAGGAAAGTTAAAAGATGGAAGAAAATTTAAAGACGATTGAAAATTTTAAAGCAAAGCAAAGAAGGGAGGTTGAAAAAGAGAGGGGAATTTAAAGATAAGTGAAAATTTTAAAGCAAAGCAAAGAAGGGAGGTTGAAAAAGAGAAGAGGGGAATTTAAAGATAAGTGAAAATTTTAAAGCAAAGAGGAGAGAATCCGAGTGAAAATTCTACAATACTTTTATGCGCTAACAAATGCTTCTAACTGAGGGTTTAAGGGAAGATAAGTATCTAGTCTTTCTTTTTAAAGGACTCGACCAAATTACTTTGAACTACGCTGTCTGGCAATCTACTCCACAAATTAACTATACGATTGAAAAAGAAATGCTTACCTTCCTTAGAATTAAAATGTTTATCGACTAATTTGAGACCATTACCGTGAGTTCTATCCGCATTTCTGAAAGTGAAATATTTTTTGGTGTCGGCGTTATCAAAACTTTTAATTTTAAACACCTGGATTAAATCTCCTCGAATACACCTTTCTACGAACGAGAATAAATTTATCGTTTCTAAATAGGCCGCGTATGATTTGTTTCGAGGTCTTGCAGTCATCTTTGTAGCCCGTCGCTGCACTCTCTCCATTCTGTCTTGCCGTAAATATGGGGACCAGAACTGAACGCGGAACTGAATGCTAATGGTAGCATTATTTTCTCCCATTTAAATCAAATCATCTATCAATAAGTCCTAAGATGCTATTTGCTTTTCTAATTGCTTCGATACATTGCTCACTCGGTTTAAGAGTGTCGGCAACAATAATACCTAAATCTTTTTCTTCCGTAATACTTGTTAGTGGCGTGTCGCGCATAGAATACTTTTATTTAACATTGTTTCCACCGATATGCGGCGTTTACCATTTATCCATGTTGAAGTTCATTTGCAAAATTTCTGCCCATTCGAGTAATTTATTAATATCTTCAATCCGCAAACATTCTAATAGAGGACTGGCTAAAATTCAAAAATCGACTTTGAACGGCGTTTTTTATAGGTGGCACCCATGCTAAATCAATGTACCTATGGGTGAGGAATAAAATACAGGTGGATGCCACTCTCGCTTTTGGCTTTGAAGGTCATTTTCGAGGTCAAACTGTGCAAAAAATTATATTTTCTAATTTTAATTTAAAAAAAAAATTCTGAGCCAATTGGTTTAACCAAATGTTTCATTTTGCCACACTTAGTGATAAAGAAGTATGATGACACGCTTATTCCATCCGAATTACCAACTCAAGGTCAAATTCAAGTTAATCACGACCGAAATTGTGCTAAAAATTTGTGATTTTTTATTTTAATTGGCGAAAAAAAACCATTGAGCAAGTATGTTTGTCAAAACAATTTATTTTAACATGATTAGTGCCTAATAAGTTTGATGGCATGAGTTAAGTACTCACAGTAACGGAATTATCTCAACTAAATCACAAAGCAGTAAATATAACCCCATAACTATACAGTTTACACACTAGTAACATCTACAAGTTCGTTTCTTGATGAACAGCACCGAAATGCTGCACTGACAGTCACAATTGTGTGGATTGCAATAACTTATTAGTTCCTTACAGCACATTCCAGCTTCTCTCGATTTCAGCCCGGAAGAGAGACATAGATCTACTGTCCAGCTGGGTTACAGCTGTCGTACACTTCATCCTTTTCCTGAAGCAGTTGCATCTAGCTGTCTTGCACTTTTTCTTGCAACCACAAGCAACAAACTCCAGGCAGGCTTCAGGGATTGGAGGAAGTGTTGTTTACACTGGTAGGAGGCTCCCATCTTCCAACTTCCAGGCGAAGTGTCCACCGGATCTTCAACATCTACGTGCTCTTTGTCCATCTGGAGCCATATTTTGTCCTGATAGTTTGCCCGCTTGGCGTGGAGCTCCAGGGCATCCTTTGTCGGTGGAAGCATTTCCAGAGTCTTCTTGGCCTTACCAAAAAGGTGAACTCTGGCGTCATCAACTGTGTGTTGTTCCAGGGTGCCATACAAATGACACACAAACTTCTCAACATCTGCGATATCCCCATCTCGACCAGTGGCGTGTAGCAGGAGTGGGTGGTCACTGAACACCTTCCAACACTTCTTTTTTCCATGACCACTGAAGGACGAGACAGTGTCACACCCGGTCAAAGCGTGGAAGCTGACCAGGTTGTCCCTGACGGGGGGGCGACAAACTCTTGAATACATCGTGCACGGGGTAGCATTTTCGGTTCTTGGCCATTCTGCATAGCATCCACACTTCAGCGACCTTGGTGCAAACGAAGTGAATCAGCAGCACCATTACATCAGTATTTCTGCACACTACCAGTATTCGTTTATAGCCCTGGGACGCTGCATCACACGAGTGAAGGATGAGCCTGGTGTCTGCCTCTTCATGGTTGCTATGCAGTGGAACGTCATGTCGCCTGGTTGACCGTATTTCAGTGGCTTCAGAGCCACCCCCTGTCACCAGCTGACATCTTTCTTGAAGATCGCTGCCCTTCTCAGTGATGACGTTAGACAGAAACAAGGCTAGGTCAGCCTTGTTTGTATCCAGGGCCATGACGTTTTTCCACACTTCAGGCAGTGGAACTTGTGGGCCATCAATGACTTTCCGAATCGGTTTCTTCATGCTTGCACGCTTTGTCCTGGTAACTGCTTTGATCGATTCTTCCCCTGCGTACCGATCAAAGATGACATCAACTCTTGTGTGTTCATTAAAATAACTCGTCATGGCCTTGAAGAACACTTCAGCATTGTCGCCGAATGTCCGATAGCCACCAGGCTTGCCAAGAGCTTGGATGAGTTCATGGCCATCTATCATCACACAGGTCTTCAGATCAGAGGCTGGAACCTCTGAGCTTATGTTCTGCTGAGCCATCAGGATGTTCATCAGCTCAGACTTCGATGTCGAATTCATCTCTCCTCCTGCATTCGCCAGACTAAATGGGACTGGGGACAGTTCATGCTTCAAGACGTTGTTCATCTCCACCATACGACCTGCGGTCGCGGCATTCAGGAGCCGCTGCAGTATATTTCTCTCAGCGTTGATGGTCTTCTGCATGTTCTGCTTGGTGGAAACTGTAGCTTTGTACACATCAGCGAAGGTTTGCGACCGATGTTTCTTCATCGTTTCAGGGAAGCCTACAATCTGTTCAATCAGTCTCTCCTTCATGAAGCCGATTACATGCTGCTTAACTCGATCCTGAGCTGTCAGCAGGTTCTCCACAACATCTGTGGGTGCAGTCTCTTTGGTTGCAAGTGAAACAAGTGGGATGTTAGAGGCGGCATCTGTGTATCCTGCTTCACTCACGTGAACTCTGAAGACGTCAAACTGCTTCAACTGCTGAACTAGCTTCATGACATCATGATCGTCACGCCTAGTGTGAGAAGGCAGACTGTCAACCCGAGTGAAGGTGGCTTCCCCATCATCATCATGAAGATTGAAGAGGCATCTTGTGTCTTGAGAGATGCGTGACCGCTCTGATCATATGATGCAGAACCTGTCTCTTGCATGGTCATTCTTTGTGATGCCGATGATACCATTGCGCATGTTTCATGTATGATTTATCCATTCGGTTGCCTGATCAGCTGGAACTTGGTTGAAGCGCTTCGCCGTCGTCTTGACGACAAAGTTCCCATTACAGAACTGTGCATGAACTTTTGGTGCTGACTTCTCAAGACCTCTCATATCAGCCAAGTAGACCGGCCCTCAACGTGCATAGTTTGTGTGGTCATAGATAGCCAAGGCAGCATTGCAGCAAAGGCTTCTATATGGAGACTCCACATGCCATCTCTCTCAGCTCTGATGAAGGCCAGTAGGATCTCTACCATTCCCATGTAGGATGACCACAGCATGGAGTTATGAGTCGTCTATGTCACTGTCGTAGCTAGGAGATGATAGCCTCTTGCCAGATGGAGGGTAGCCTGGTCCAGCCTTTGGAACTCCTGTATGTCATCAGGTTTGATAGAGTTCGCTCTCTTGTGCTTGCCACCCTTTTGACCATGACTCTGCTTTGGAGGGGGGCCTCTCTGCCATACCTTCAGTTGAGTGCTGTCGAAGGTGTTCTTCCTGTCTAAGGTCGACTCCAAGACATCTATGTTGTCACAAGAGCAGTGAATCATTCTCTCTTTGACGATGGTGTCAGGGATGTAGACGCATCCATTCTCAGCATACATCTCCAGGATGTTCTGAGCGATGGTGGTGTCTATCCTTCTTACAGTGTCGATACCAATAGTGTGATTTGCCGCGTGAAACAGATCTAGGAGTGCTTCTGAGCGGGTGGCTTGGTGCAGAGTAAGACCCAAGCCCACATGCTTTGGTGTCAACTTTCGTCGGTTGGAGACTGCATAGACTATGTCCTGGGCAATGCTACACACACACTACTTCACTTTCTGGTCATCTACATTTCCCTCATCCACAGCATCCATTCCCCCAAAGAGCAATCGTAGAAACAGGTACAGACTGTCGGGTATGACGCGATCAACATGTTCCTGATCAAGACCTTGCCATGTCTCGGAGTTTCAAGGTGATCTTGTTGAACCTTCAGAGCCACGTGTACCATATCTTGGCATATGCCACTTGTGGCGCACATGCGGACATCAGCATTTTCATCTTCAGTAGACTCTGACTCAGAGGTGAGAGGACCTTGTTCACAAGACTTAGCCAGTGCTTTGGAGATGATGAAATCTGAGCTCTCTCCAGGGTAAATCAGCAGCGGGCCCCTTGACAATGGGCGTACATAGCTGGCGTTTGATCCAAGCATCCTTTGAATATCTTCGTTGAACGTTGTCCCAGACGTCTCCCATGTCTGTTCCAGACGTCTCCCATGTCGTATACGTGACCACGAGACAGGCCTACTGTCAAGTCTTTGCACAGCTTCGTCATGCACTCATTTTCAGGCCCTTGCTGCTCCTCTGATACCGCTTGTTTTCTAGTACGTCTCAAATGTCACCAAACATGTCAGATGATAGTAGCCTTCAACTACAATCACATCACTCACCGCTGACAACGGTGCGCTCATGACAGGGTCGTGTTTGGCACGCTGGATCAAGTCATCTGACTTCTCCATTGTCTCCACCCTGTGCAATTTCTTTGTGGTCTTCTTTTGTCAAAACATGCAGAGGGTCCAGTCAATCACTGGTGTTGAACGTCTACGCTTTGGAGGAAAACCTGAGAACCTGCACTGTTTGTGGTCGCCGATGCACCCATGGTCTGCTGCTGACTTCGCAGCCTTTTAAGTTTGCCTTCAGAGGTGAATAAAGAGTAACATGATATGATTTATGCCACTTGAGTTCCAATGCATTGAACTCATCCTTGGAATGACTTTCCAGTCTTTGTAAAACATCAAGATAGCAGATATCTCCCAGGTTCTCTCTCTCATCGCCCACAGTCATAGTTCTTGCTTTTCCTTCTGCTGATGCTGTGCGCAGGTCACCAGCGCTGCTTTGGCAGAAGAAGCAACAATCCTCACTGACATCCTGACGCTTCCTCTTGCGCTTGATGACAGCTACAGGATCCATTGCTGATGAGCTCCCTATCTGCAAAGACAAGTGGGAATGGCAGTATGTAGTAGCCACAGATATATTGAAACAATTTGAAACATACCTATCCTTTAGCAGTATTATTATTATTATTATTTTACCAGCTGGCACTGTCTACACTCTTTTAATTGCATATACCAAACCAATGTCTGGCCAGCCAGTGCATTGAAAATATTCAATATGTGAAAGTATGCTATTACTTGTACTATTTAGTAGTAGGCACATGCGCACCTCACCCAGCATGCTAAATGTAGTTTTAATGGAAATAAAGACATCCAGAGTTATAGTTGCATTCAATTATTATCCATAAAATCACAAAAATATGCTTCATGTGCTAATGATACACCTTTAAACACGTTGTTACATAGAGCCACCACTGAAATGCAAAAATTCGGAATTTTTCAGAATTTGACTTTTGTAACCTTGTGTGGGACCTTCAAACCCAAAATTGAGAGTGGCATCCTCAATACTACTTATCTAAGGTGGATGCCTGCTATTAACAAAAAATGCCGTTAAGTTTTTTCTAGAGGACTTTTCAATTTTTGGCCGGCCCACTATAACGCTGATTTTGTTCGTTTCCCAAGTTTGGTATCATCCGCAAATTTTGAAATTGTACTGTTAGTTCCCAAGTCGATATCATTGATATAAATAATATAAAGAACTGTTCGCAGAACTGATCCCTGAGGCACGCCTCTAGTTACACTTCTCCAGTTAGACACTGCTATTAATTATTACCACTCTTTGTTCACGTCTGGTAAGTCAATTTTCAATCCGTTTGAAAACATTACCATCAACTCCGTGAGACACAAGTTTAGTTAATAATTTCCTATGGGGCACTTTATCAAACGCCTTTTGAAATTTGAAATATATAATATCTATTGTTTTACTCTCGTCATATATATTTACAATACCATTAAAAAAGGTGAGCAAATTACTTAGAGAAGAACGACTACGTCGAAAGCTGTACAGAGAATCTTTAATTAAATTACTAATTTCTTAGTGATTAACTATTTTGTCCCGAAAGAGCGTCTCAAAAAGCTTACCAACTACTGAAGTCAGATTAATAGGACGATAATTTCTGGGAAACGATTTATCCTCCTTTTTAAATATTGGCGTAATTTTTGCAAGTTTCCAATCGAATGGGACTTCTCCATACTATAAAGATTTATTAAATATATATGTAAGAGGAGAGACTATTGCGCGGTTCATTTCTTAAAGTATCTTAGGATAGAGCTTATCTGAACCGGGAGTTTTACTAGGATTAATTTTACCTATGGCCGAGAGCACTTCACTTTCACTAATGATAAAATCGTGAAGCTTTAAATCAGTGGTGCACAAACTTTTTTGATGTGAGGCCAAGCGAAGAAAATAACTAAATGTATTAGCCTACTTACTTTCCATCTAAGTCATAAATTGGGTCACTTTTATATTCTAACTTTTTCATTGAATTGAAAAGACCCGCGGGGGCCACATTTGGCCCGCGGGCCAGGGTTTGTGCATCACTGCTTTAAATGATCATTACTGAGCACGATTACAGGAACGGGAATATTGTTCATATTTTCGTTACTGAAGACGGAAGAGAAGAATTTATTTAAAACTTCCGTCATTTGTAAATCATCGTAAAATTTTTCGTTGTTTTCGCCTGTGAATGGACCAAGAGTCTGCGAAGCTACTTTTTTATTCCTAACAATTACAGAATTCCTTCGGATTCGATTTAATTTGGTTAGCTATATATACGAGTTGTTGTTGTTGTTGGTTAGCCGATCAGCCCACCCTGATCGAGCAAGCCGGCGCGCGGCACGGAGGTAACCGGTCGCTCTCTCCGGAGTGGACCAGAGGTTCAGCGCACTAGTGATGTTGTGTTGTGTTCTGTGTTGTGCTAGAGTGGTACAGTCTGTCATAATGTGTTCAATTGTTTGTGGTATGTCCTGGCACAGGTGGCAGATGTCGTCTGTGGAGTTGTCTAGTCTGTGTTTATGTCTGTAAGTTGGGGTGATGTCCACATTGGAATCGTACTAAGTTAACTCGATCCGATCTGCTCAGGCTGGTCTCTGACCTGTCAATGGGTGGTGGCTTCGCACCTAGGACCGCATTCGGACCGAGTCGTGTCAGTGCTTTGTGGGTTGGGTGTGTGTGTGTGTTTTCTGTACTGTGTGATGTCTGTGGGGCGTGGTATGGAATGGAGTATTTGGTTATAATGTGTGTCTGGTGTTACCTTAATGGTGCGAGGTGTTGGTGCATGATTGTACATGTAGTGGCAAGGGTGTTGTGGGTTAGTTGTCGCTACTGCCATGAATTGTGTTCCCCTCATGTCTAAATGTTCCCTAACTTTCAGTATTTTTGTTTCGGTGTGCAGGTGTTCTATTGGTATTTGAGTACATCCTGTGATGATAAGAAGTGCGTTGTTTTGTATTGTCTGTAAGGTGTTTATGTGTGTGTTTGAGATAATGGGTGCCCAGCATGAGCTAGCTAGTCCATAACTGAGCGAATATATTGTTTGTATATGAGTGTTGTTGTTTCCTGCTGGTGTCCAAAGTTTGTGCCTATTAGTACCCTAAGCGTGTTAAGTCTTGACGTACATTTGTTTTTAGTGTCCTGAATGTGGTTTGCAAAAGATAATGATGTGTTGTATGTGACCCCAAGTATTTTGGTCCTATGAGTGTATGAATGTTGGTGTTGCTCAGTGTAAGCTGTGGATTTATCTGGTGTTCTTTTGTGTTGCTTGTTAGCAAGGTGATGGTTGATTTTCTGGGCGCGATTTTGAGTCTATTGTGTGTGAGTCAGTCTTGTATACTGTTTATGTATGTTTGTAGGTTATTTGTAGCGGTGTCGATGTTGTTGTGGGTGGATGTTAGTGATGTCATCTGCATATGATGATAAGGTAAGCTTGTTATCTATGGGTGTTGGAATGTCATGCATGTATAAGTTGAAGAGTGTTGGTGAGAGAACAGAGCCTTGAGGGACCCCGTTCGGAAAAAGCTTGTTTTTGGATGACTTTCCATTAAATGTGACATGTGAGTATCTTCCTGAAAGATAGTTGCTCAGCCACCTTTTGGTGTTATTGTGTATGTTTGTGTTGAGTATTTTGTTTATGAGAGGAGGGAAACGTGGGATAGCATCAAATGATTTACTAATGTCTATTGTTGCTAATTGTGTACGTTGAGCTGGTCGTCTGGAGTTGATGCCATCCATGATGTGGTGCGCGAGGTTAGTGAGTAGGCGATAGTGGTGTGTCGGGGTTGGTGATTTATAAGATTAGTCTTTCTTTTACTTTGGAAGGTGTGCATAGTAAAGTAATGGGTGTATAGGAAGCTGGTTCTGTTGGACTTTTGTTTAGTTTGAGTAGTGTAACAATTTTACCTTGTTTCCATATGTCAGGAATAATACAGTGTTGGTATGAATATGTGCTGATGGTTGTGAGAACTAGTATTCCCTGTGGGCCTAAGTGTTTAAGGTGTATGTTAAGTGACTTATCTTTGCGTAGTGATTAACTAGAATGTTAGCTTGTTGTGTTATGTTGGGATATTATTTTGGCTGCGACAGATAGCCGCGTGTGAGGTGTGAATGCCGCTGTTAGAGTGGGTAATGCTGTTTATAGTCTTGTATAGCCTGGATGTATATGTGGAGTGGTTTAGTGTTATGAATTCCCTAAATGTTTCTGTTTGCTTTTCTTTAAGTTTGTTGTTTATTTCTGTGTTAAATGTTGTATCTGCTGTTTTATGGCTTCTGTGTGTGGTGTTTGTGCGTTATGTTTGAGGTTGTTACGTTGCCTTATGAGGTGGGCTATTTCTCTAGTGTAATTTGGGTTGTATTTCCTAATGTTGCCCTTGGGTATTTGTTTGCATTATTGATGATCTGATTAAATGTCTTGAGTGTTGTATTGATGTTTATGATGGGTGTGCTGTTTAATGTGGTGAATTGTTCCTCAGTCTGTATTTTGAACTGTTCCCAATCAGCTTTCTTGTAATTTCTGTAAGTTTGCCTAAGGCTGTTGGGGCAGAGTGTAGAATGTGTTGTAATGATGATGGGCAGGTGATCTGATGACAGTTGTTTTTCTGTTCTCCAGTGTGTATGTGTTGCGAGTGAGGGGGAATAGAACGTTATGTCTGGGGAGGAGTTTGAGTATCCTGCTTGATGTGGTATGTGTGTATGTTCTTCTGTATTGTTAAGAATGAAGAGGCTGTTTAGTTGTGTGGCTATGTTGGCGCCTCTGGTGTTTTGTTGTGCAGGTACCAACTAGTGTCTTTAGCGTTGAAGTCTCCTCCTAAGATGACATTAGTGAGAGAGGCCAGATTGTGTAACTGTGGATTGTAATTGGTTGGCACCTGAGGTGAACTATCTGGTGGGATGTAGATGTTGGTGAGTGTGGTGTTGAGTTTTGAGTGTGTTTTAATGTTAACTGCCTGTATTTCTGTCGTGTTATCTGCTTGGATTGTGTTTGTAATGTTTTGGGTGGCATCAGTGTAGCTAATTTGCTTTTATGTAAGTGATGAGTCCACCCCCGTGACCCCCAGTATGATCTTGACGGATCTCCGTGAAGTCAGGGATGGTGGGTGTTTTGTGTGCGCGTTTTACTCTTGTTTCTTGTATAAGTGCTACGTGAATGTTTTGTTTGTGTACGAATTCCCTAAGCTGCATGATTTTGTTTGTGAGGCCATCTAAGTTGTACTGTAATATGTTAATATTATGCTTCTGTATGTGTCTCATGGTCCTATTGTGTCTGTCTTTGTGTATGGTGACATGTGTAAATTGTAGTGGGGCCTGGATTAGTCTTAATGTCGCCGGAGAGTAAGAGTAGTCCGGGGAGCACGCAATTGCTCCCCGTAAATGAAAAAATAGCACGCTGGTATAGGTCCGGCCCCGGGAGCCGATCGGCACTCTGACCGTGCCACGCAACAGGCCGTCGACTGCCAGTCTGGCCAACCGTAGACAGCCCGCTGCACGGAGATTTGAGGAAGTTTGGCCACCAACGCGTTGATGTTTCGGTTTGACGTCGCCTCTTCTTCGCGTTGACGTGTCCCGCGCTGGAGGATACAGCCACTGTAAGAAGCTTCCTCGTCAGCTGCATTCCTAATGGTTGAGCTTTTACGTTGATTGGATCTTTAACTTTTTAAAGAATCTGAAATTTATTTTCTGAGGGCACTCAAAATCAATACGGTTGCTTGGTATCAGGACAAAATCCCCCCGTGGACAAAATCCCCTCGCGGACAAAATCCCCCATGGACAAAATCCCCCCGGACACAACCCCCCCCGGACACAATCCCCCCGCGGACAAAATCCCCCTAAGGCTTTATTAAAAAAAGAAGAATACGACTGACTTTATTAAAGAAGAAAAATTAAAAACACAATAAGAATAAGAATAAGAAAAGAGGCTTCGTGAAATTTAAGTTCAGACAAATTTAGTTTATTTTCCATCTCCAGAGGTGTTGGAAGTTATTTAACCCTTAGTGATGGAGTTTATTAAAAGCAATAAAGGTCAAACAAAACTACTGTGTGACGGATTTATTTATGTTAAGCAGAAAAACTTGGCAAATGGTGTTATATCTTACGAGTGTGACCGTCGATGTTCTCAAGGGAATTGCTTTTAATTTGTCTTTTTAAATTTTGAATTTTGTTTGACTTTGTGTTTTTAATTTTTCTTCTTCAATAAAGTCAGTCGTATTCTTATTTGTTTGCCCGGTTAGGTAATTGTACGCCCTTGACGATTGGTTAGGTTAAGTCGTGATATTTTTGTTAAAACTTTAATAAAGTCAGTCGTATTCTTATTTTTTTAATAAAGCCTTAGGGGGATTTTGTCCGCGGGGGGATTGTGTCCGGGGGGTTGTGTCCGGGGGGATTTTGTCCGCGAGGGGATTTTGTCCACGAGGGGATTTTGTCCACGGGGGGATTTTGTCCTAGAAGCCGGTTGCTTGGCGTTTCGCAGCCACTTGTGAAAATAGGTCTCAGTTTTGCTTTCCGTTCAGTGAAGTTTAAAACAAAAAATTTGGAACTGCTGGATGTTGAAACGGGATACCTCCAGAATTATTACATAAAAGTAAAGGAACAGCGCGTACATTCGAGACTAAAAGACATAGATCTCACGAGAAAACTCAGGACAAATAAAGATGAATATGTAATTGACGTTAATAGTCTTCTTTCTTTTTTCTCGTCCACACTTCTAAGCTCCGCCTAACGGAGCTATTTTACAATCTCCTTTGTTTTAAGTTGGAAACTATGATGAAGTTAACTATGAAGTTAAAACTATGATGTCCAATTATCAGTATAGCCACAGTTGACGCCTTATGCTCCACGTAGGAGTGAAGAGGACATAAGAACATAATAACTTATATACGAGTAGCTCATAGTTGCGCTTACTTTTTCTAATAAGTTTTTTGCTTCGCCTTCTCAATAACTTGTATGCATTTTCATCGGACAGATTATTTGTTTCTCTAAATGTGAAATACGCGTTCCCTTTAAAAAAAAATAAATAATATATATATATATATATATATATATATATATATATATATATATAATATATATATATATATATACAGGGTGTCCCAAAAAGAGTGACCCTAAACGAAATATTAATAACTTTTTTAGTAAAGGTGCTAGAAGTAAATACTAAAAAGTAAAATAACAAGCGAAGGTGTAAGTTTTATTCCCATGCACTAGTAAACCTCTACATGTTTTCCATCATTTACTATAACCAATCTAATTCTACGTTCAAACTCTTCAATGGCACGCTCCAGTACAGATGGGGAGATGGATGTGATAGTTTCCTGAGTACGCTGTTTCAATTCCACAATGTTTCTCGGTTTGTTATGGTAAACTTTAGACTTAACATAACCCCCAAAGATAAAAATCTAAAGGTATTAAATCGGGGGAGCGAGCGGGCCATTTCATTGGTCCTCCTCTACCAATCCATCGTCTTGGGAAAGTCTCGTTCAGAAATTCTTGAACGACTCTAGCATAGTGAGGCGGGGCTCCGTCTTGTTGAAAGATTATGGTTTGAAATGATTCAGGAGTTTCTTTTAGTAGTGGCACAAAGAAATCTTTTAACATCTTTAAGTACGAGGCACCTGTAACAGTCCGTTCTTCAAATAAATACGGACCATAAATTCGAGAACTTGACATTCCACACCAAACATTCACTTTGGGCGAATCACGTTCATGTTCAAAGGTCTCACGTGGATTTTCTGGTCCCCAAATTCTACAATTGTGGCGGTTAAGTTTTCCAGATGTAGGAAACGCTGCCTCGTCAGTGAAGATGACGTTTTTCAGGAAATTTGAGTCTGAATCAATGAACTCCATTAGTTCCTGGCAAGTAGCAATTCTTACTGCGTAATCTTCTTTAAAAAGTTGATGATGCACTTGCACTTTGTAACATTTTAATTTCAGATTTTTGTGAAGGATTCTGTGAACCGACGATCGTGGGATGTTTAACTCAACTGAAACTCTCCTTATTGACGTTTTTGGATCCGTGTGAAATGCTTCCATAACAGCTTGCGACCTTTCTAGAGACTTACTCGGGCGTCCACAACTCTTTCTCTTAAGGACGGATCCAGTCTCTTCAAACGTTTTCACCCATCTTTTTATGCTCTTCTTTCCTGGTGCCTGTTTATTGTGTTTAACTTGAAATCTTCTTTGTGCTGTGATGATTGATTTACTTTCGTAAACATAGCTGACTAGTTCAGCTTTTTCTTGTGGTGTCGTCATCTGAGGGTGGGTGAAATTCTGTACAGTTTGTATCATAAGATGTTTTTTTGGCCGCCAACTTGCTAGAACGAGCGAGTGAGTGATTAGTAGAGTTAGGATTGATAGGCACTAAAAAATCAATAATAGGTAGGCAAAAAGGCACTAAAGTAGCCCTAAAAAAGTCGCTTAAATAGGCACTAAAAGCTAAAAAAGGCACTTAATAGGCATTTCTATTTTCCCACTATTCTCTTATTATTGTTGACTTACAGTAAACCCATTTGCAGTTCTGATGAATATCAGGATTTTTATTGTAAAAAATAAACTAAACATCTCAAAAACCATCAAACATTTTATTTGAATCAAAGTAAAATCCAAACATTTAAACTATCTTCTTACAAAAACTCAACTAAACTATAAATTGAAATGGCAATTGATGATTAAAAATTTTTCAAGGTTCTGTGGCTTAAATTGACATCGCCTGTCACTCAATACATTTTTATATCGAGAAAACGACCTTCCGACATCGCAAGACGTAATTGGTGCGAACTTCAAAGATGCTAATTCGCTTGGCTCAAAGTCCAGAACCTCCTGACACTCTCCTTTGAACACTATTGAAACGTTCACGTTTGCCAACCAGGATTGCGTCGGAGAACATTTTCAAATTTTGCTACCACTTCTTTCCCTACGTTACCAGGAACCTGGCTCAGCTCCTTCCTTAAATTTTTAAGTATTTCCACTGCTTCAACAAACGGCAGGCCTCTCTCCTCCAGCTTGGTTATGGTCCCTGGCACCCGTCCGAAATTGGCCATGATGTAGGCCAGGTCTCCTCGAAGGGTTAGACACGATAAGGCCTCCTTCGCTTCTCCTATCACGACTGCCTCATGCTCGTCTAAGTTTTCAACGACCTGCAACAAAAAACAGAATTAAGATGAAATGTGCTTTGCTGCTTTTGAAATGGCTGTAGAAGAATGTACTAATTAAACTGAATATGTTTCGTACCTTGGCAATTTCGCTGATATTTTCAGCATAATACATGGCAGCTTGAAGCCAGGAAACCCATCGAGTCAAAACTGCCTGAGGTGGCAAGGGTGTTTCTGGAAGAGCTGCCTTGAAAGCAGCAATTCGTGAAGGTACCTTGAGGAAGACCTTCTTCACCGACGATACAAGTGCACTTCCCGGACTGCGCCATGCATTAAAATAAATCAAATTAACAACAAACAAAAAGCTATTATTCTCTATTCATTATAAGAACCCAACTTAACTTAATAATTTCTTTAGATACCAATTTTTTTTTTTCAGAAACTACAGAAAACGACAATTTTTAGGGTAACTAAATTATAAAATGCATTAGTCGAACGTCGAAGTTGTTGTTCGATTAATTAAATTAATATTAAAATAATTTAAAACAATTTGTTTTTCACCACTCTTTACCAATTTATCTTTAGGATGCTATTAAATTAGAAAAAGCTCACATTATCACTCATTGTTGGAGCGTCAAATTCCCTCGCATGCATTTGTTTACATCGAGTGGGTTTGTTATTTTGGATAGAGAATAAAAAATGTTGCAACGTACCTCTTTGGAACAAGGTTGGCAGAAAATAAATCTACCATCCGTAGTGAAGTTTGAGTCCTTCTTGATCCACTGGCTGAACAGAACACTTTTGGCTGTCTTGTCCTTAGGCATTTTTCTCACTTATAAAAAAGCTGTAAGCACAAACGTGAGATTTTATTTAGCAAAAGCACTTGAACAAAGACACCATGTTGCACGCACCAAACAAATGATCGAGTCCGAACGCTTCACAATGACGTATTGTGATCTGATTGGCTGTATTTGGCTGACGTATTGTGATCTGATTGGCTGTGCTTGTTGCCTCAGGACTAGCCTCGGTTTTTCTATCCCCTGCCCTATTTAGGCCTACAAGTTTCAAAAAAATGCGAGTTATTTTGCTTTACTTAGTACAATAAAATTTAAAAAGGCACATATAGGCACGTATTTTAAAATTAGGCACTAACCATCAAAATAGGCGTTTTATAGGCACTATAACATTTAATTTATACATCCCACAGTCCCGAAATGGATTTCTCTAAAAGAAGCCTATGAATCTATAAACGGGAATAAAAAAGGCAAAAAGGGCAAAATCCGGTCTCTAGTGATTAGACTAGGTCCGGAACGAGCAAGTGAATGATTAGGCTAGTCTAGTCCGGTCCGTAGGATTCGCCGTCACAAGGCCTTTGGTTAGACTAGGCCACCCTTCATGATAAATGATTTCTTTTATGAGAAAATTTTGTAGAATTTTTTGTTAACATTTTAAAGTAACGATATGTTTTTGATAAAATTACGTATAC